>PVJC01017645.1:0-32222 GCA_004026665.1 Murina feae | reverse complement strand
AAGAATAACGCTCATTTTGTCATTTTATTTTTTTAATAACCCTCATCCATTTGATGAATGGATGGATGGATGGATAAATAAAAATCTATACACAGTCCCTTCCAAGGACATTTTTTCCCATCAATTTTTAGAGAGAGTGGAAGGGGGGGGAGAGAGAGAGAGAGAGAGAGAGAGAGAGAGAGAGAGAGAGAGAGAGAGAAAGAGAGATTGAGATTGGTTACCTCTACTATATGCCCCAATTGGGGAAGGGAATGAAACAGGTAGGTAGGTGCTCTTGACCAGGAATCAAACCAGCAACCCTTAGGTGTGCAGGCCCACGATCTACCCTCGAGTCTCAACAACCAGGGCTGTCATGTGATTTTTTAAATTCTGTGCATTAAGTTTCCAGGTTCTTGGTCTACACCTACCAGTAATACTCTGGAATAATAGGCTGGGATATATGTGGCTTCTAAAAGGCTCCTTGGGGTCTTCCATACCTTCTTTGGTCAAAAGCAGCCATTGCTGGTGAGGCAGGCTTTGATACACTGCTATTTGAGACCTGTGTCTCTTGGCCCTATCTAGAGGACTCAGTCAAACAATGGGGTGGGGCAATTTAACAAATGCCAGAAATGCCAGAGAAGGTATTGTTGGCAATTGTCTGTTTGGGGCTATATCAAGAGCATCCAGACAATCTTCCCTTTGATTACCAACACTTTCAGATTAAGATGTTGTCTCAAAGGACAACCTAGAATAAATGGATAAATGTCTAGAAATATACAACCTTCCAAGAATGAATCATGAAGAAATAGAAAATCTGAACAGATCAGTTAGCAATAAGGAGATTAAACCCGTAATAAAAAACCTCCCTACAAACAAAAAGCTCAGTACCAGATAGATTCACTGGTGATCTTACCAAACACTCAAAAAATAGTTAATATCAATCCTTCTCAAATTCTTCCAAAAAAATAGAAGAGGAGGAAACACCTCCAAACTCATTTTATGAGGCCAGTGTTATTCTTATACCAAAACCAGATAAGGACACCATAAGCAAAAATAATTACAGGTTAATATCTCTGATGAACATAGATGTAAAAATCCTAAAGAAAATGTTAGCAAACCAAATTCAACAATACATTACAAGAATCATATACCATGATCAAGTAGGATTTATTCCACAGATGCAAAGATGGTTCAACATCCATAATTCAATCAGTAGGATACACCACATTAATAAAATGAAGGATCATCAGCAAAATTAAAAGATAACCTATCGAGGAGCAGAAAATATTTGCAAATCATATATCTGATAAGGGGTTAATATTCAAAATATATAAAGAACTCATATAACCCAATAGCAAAGAAAAACTATCCTATAAAAATTGGGCAATTAATCTGAACAGACATTTTTTCAAAGAAGACATAGAGATGGCTAACAGGTACATGAAAAGATAGTGAACATCACTAATTATCAGGGAAATGTAAATCAAACCACAATGAGATATCACTTCACATATGATAGGATGGCTATTCTGAAAAAGATAAGAAATAACAAGTGTTTGTGAGTTTGTGGAGGAAAGGGAACCCTTGTGCGCTGTTGGTGGTAATGACAATTGATATAGCTAATATGGAAAACTATATGAAGATCCCTCAAAAATTAAAAAAAAAACTAGCATATGATCCAGCAATTCCATTTCAGAGTATTGATGCAAAGAAAACAAAAACACTATCTGTAAAAGATATATACCCCACCCCCATGTTCATTGAAACATCATTTATAATAGCCAAGATATGGAAACACCTTACGTTACCACTAACGGATAAATGGGTAAAGAAAATGTGAAATACACACACACACACACATACACACACACACATATATATACATACATACACACACACATACAATGGAATATTATTCAGCCAAAAAAGAAGAAAACACAGCCATTTGTGACAACATGGATGAACCTTCTGGGCATTATGCTAAGTGAAATAAGTCAGACAGAGGAAAACAAATACTGTATGATCTTACTTATATGTGCAAGCTAAAACGATTTAAAAAAACAAACAAAAACCAAAGAAAACCTCCCAAGTTCATAGATATATAGAATAGCTGGTTCCCAGGTGGGTGAAGAGAGTCAAAAGGCATAAAATTATAGTTAAAAAAATGAATAAGTCATAGGGATATAATGTACAGCATGGAAACTATAGCTAATGACACTGCATTGCACATTTGAAAGTTGCTAAAAGAATAAAATTTACAAGTTCTCATCACAAGAAAAAAATATGTAACTATGTATGGTGAAGTTAACTAGATTTATTGGTGATCATTAAGTAATAAAGTTGGCCCTTGCACAAAACAGGTTTGAACTTTGTGGTCCACTTATATGCAGATTTTTTTCATCTTGTAAACAGACAACTTAAAGATACAGTATTAACAGGTTACACACAGTATTGTGTATTTTTACTTCCTTGTGATTTTCTTAATATTTTCTTTATTCTAGGTTACTTTACTGTAAGAATATGCTATATGGTACATATAGCATATAAAATATATGTTAATTTACTATTTACTAATATATTATCAGTAAGGCTTCTGGTCAACAGTAGGCTATTAGTAGTTAAGTTTTTAAAGTGTAAAAAAATTGTATATAAATATTTGACTGTATGATGGGTTGGTGACCCTAAGCCCGGCATTATTTAAGAGTCAACTATATATGGAAACATCAAATCATTATGTTGTACCCCTGAAAGTAATATAATGTTGTATCTCAATAATACCTCAGTAAGATAAAAGTAAAAATAAATAAAAATTTCATGATTTAAAAATAATCAAATTAATTAATCAATTAGACATTAGCAGTAAATTCTAAGAAATATGTGGTAAAGAACTAAGAAAACAGAACCAGAGAAACCAAGATGGCGGCATAGGTAAACACCTGGAATTGCTGCCTCGCACAATCATTTCAAAACCACAACAAAAAGAAAAAGCGGGCACCACCCAGACCCACAGGAAGGCTGGCTGAGTGGAAATTCTACAACTAGAAAGAGACTGAGACTCAGAGGAGGTGCGGAAGCAAAGTGCAAAGGTACTGAGGCGCGCGCTAAGGGGGCTCACAGAAAGGGCTGGCGACTGAGGACAGGGTTCCTTTTTTCATTCTGGAGGGAGTCACAAGTTCACGGCAGCTCTGAACTCCAGTTCTGGGCAAGTTTCTGGAGACACAGACTCATACAGGGAGAAGCTGGACTGTGTGGCACCTGTGGGGCACTGGAAGGAAATTCAGAGCAGCTTTCTCCCGGCATTGCTTGCAGTGAATACCATCAAACACTGAGACCCGATGCCTCTTAGGGCAGGGCTGAGAATCAACCATAGCTGTTTGCTTCGCCCTGTTGATTCCCTGAGACCCCGCCCCATCCAAGCTGTATGCAGAGGCTTTTGCATATAAAAGGCTGGGTAGCCTTAGGCAGAAGCTAAAATAGCACCTCCTTAGAGATCCAAGAGCCAGTGTACCCAGCGGTCAGAGTGGGACCACCCAGATTACAACTCCTCCAATCCATAAGGGACACAGTCAGGGGGCAGACTAAGTGAGCACCAAAGCCCCACTAAAGCAAGTCTTTCCCTATAAGGGTGTCTCCAGCACAGAAGTCCTCCCATCATAGACACAGCTGATTCTCACAGCCAAGTGGCCTGGAGGTCAATTCTTCCCAGTGATACCAATAGCAATCAAGGCTTATCTACAACAAGACTGTGCACAAAGCCTACGAAGTGGTGCACCAAGAGTATACACCTCAGGTAATTGGAGAGGCTGAGTCACTGGGCCCTATAGGACACCTAGCACAGAAAGCCACTCTATCAACGCAGGGAAACAGCCAAAATGCAGAGATAAAGAAACAGGTCACAAATGACAGAAATGGAGGAAAGCAAATAACTGGATATAGAGTTCAAAACCATGGTTATAAGGTTTTTCAAGAATTTTCTAGAGACTGCCGATAAATTTAGTGAGACCCTCGATGATATGAAAAAGGACCAGCTAGAAATTAAGCATACACTGACTGAAATAAAGAATAATATACAGAGATCCAACAGCAGACAGAGGATTGCAAGAATCAAGTCAAAGATATGAAATACAAAGAAGCAAAAAACACCCAACTGGAAAAGAAAAAAGAATCCAAAAATATGAAGATAGTGTAAGGAGCCTCTGGGACAACTTTAAGCATACCAACATCTGAATTATAGGGGTGCCAGAAGAAGAGAGAGAGAAAGACATTGAAAACCTATTTGAAGAAATAATCACAGAAAACTTCCCCTACCTGGTGAAAGAAATAGACTTACAAGTCCAGAAAGTGCAGAGAATCCCAAACAAAAGGAATAAAAAGAGGACCACACCAAGACACATCATAATTAAAATGCCAAGGGCAAAAAACAAAGAGAGAATCTTAAAAGCAGCAAGAGAAAAACAGTTAGTTACCTACAAGGGAGTACCCATACAACTGTCAGCCAATTTCTCAACAGAAACCATGCAGGCCAGAAGGGAGTGGCAAGAAATATTCAAAGTGATGAATAGCAAGAACCTACAACCAAGATTACTTTACCCAGCAAAGCTATCATTCAGAATTGAAGGTCAGATAAAGAGCTTCACAGACAAGAAAAAGCTAAAGGAGTTCATCACCACCCAACCAGTATTATATGAAACTAATAGCCTGTTGCAGGAGGATTCCTGCAAGAATAGGGCTTCCTGAGCCAGAGCGAAGCAGAGAAGGGAGTGAAGCCCGCCTCGGCTCCTGTCTCTGCCGCCTTGGCTCCCTCCTGTCTCTGCTGCCTCAACTCCCATCTCTGCCTCCTCGGCTCCTCCCATATCTGCCACCTCAGCTCCCATTTCTGCTGCTGCCTCGATCGCTCCCCTACCCCCTGCTTCTCCCTCCCTTCTTCACCATCTCCACTGCCTCAGCTTGGTTCCCTTCTCCACCACTTGGCTCCCTTCTGCAGCACTTGGCTTCCTTCTACGCTGTCTTTAGTCTTTGCTCTCTTGTGTATGCAAATTAACTACCATCTTTGATGGGTTAATTTGCATACATTCCCTCTGATTGGCTGGTGGGCATGGCTTAGGTCTCTTGGAGTGGTGGTTAATTTGCATATTACTCCTTTATTAGAGTAGATGCTGAAAGGTATCCTTTGAAAAGAGGAAGAAGAACAAAAAGATAAAAACTATGAACAACAAATACATATCTATCAACAAGTGAATCTAAAAATTAAGTGAATAAAAATATGATTAACAGAATGAACTGGTGAATCGAATTGAATCAGAGGCATAGAAAGGGAGTGGACTGACAATTCTCGGGGGGGGTGGGAAGGGTCTTGGGAGTGTGGGAAGAGACTGGACAAAAATCATACACCTATGCATGAGGACAATGGGGGGGTAAGGGCAGAGGGTGGGGTAGGAACTAGTAGGAGGGAAGCTGTGGGGGGGGAATGAGGAACAACTAATAATCTGAACCATAAAGATTTTAAAAAAAGAAAAGAAAGAAAACAGAACCATATATCAGATCATACATATTTTAGGTTCTTGTTGGAAAGTATTTTAGTTACCATATTTTCTGGTGTATAAGACGACTGGGCGTATAAGATGACTTTGAGAAGATTTTCCTGGGTTAAAAAGTTGTCTTATATGCCGGAAAATACGGTCGTATTTTCCAGTGTATAAGACGACTGGACATATAAGACGACCCCCAACTTTTGAGAAGATTTTCCTGGGTTAAAAAGTCTTCATGTACACCAGAAAATACAGTAGATTGATACTTCCATGGATAATTCACAGGAGAGGATCAATCACAGCAAAGAAAAAGAGAAAAGAAAAATGATTGCTTTAAAGCAATGGTTTTAGAACTATAATCATTTGATCTGCAGAAGGGAAAACTAACATATTAAGTTAGTTTTAACTATCTTATGTAATAAGAGCCTAATATGCTAAATATCCAACTGTGCATTTGATCATTCGTCCTGTTGCTATGACGTGCACTGACCACCAGGGAACAGATGGTCTGACCAGTAGGTTAAGGTGCTGTTGGTGTCAGGCAGATCGGGACTAGGTAAGAGGGGCTGGACAGGCCCTGGAACCCTCCCACGGTTCCTCCCTAGCCCCAATCGTGCACCAGTGAGGCCTCTTGGCCTGGCTTACACCCTCTCACCATCCAGGACCATCAAGGTTAGAGAGCCAGTTTTGGCTGGATCCCCACAGGCCAGGCTGAGGGACCCCACCGGTGCATGAATCCATGCATCAGTCCTCTAGTAATATAATAAATAGTTATAACAACATAAAAACCCCAATGATTTTATTCCTTTATAAAATTTCTCTTAGTCCACGTAATACATCTACTTAGTTTCAAGAGGCAAAAAAAGTAAAACTGTTGTCTCAAGACGCCCCTGTTAAAACAGGAATACATACAGTACCTGGAAGTAGAACACACTAGTATCAGCTACTAACAGTTATGCAGGAAGTAGATCATATAGTCACCAGGAAGCTGCTTCAAGACTCTGTGGAATGAAGGTTGGGAGGGAGGCAGCAAAGATGGCAAAGGTCTAGCAGATGGGGCTTTGCTTAGCAGGGCATTCCTGGGAGCAGAAAGGGAATAATGAGATACTCTAGGCTAGAGCCCAGAAAGGAGGCCTCTGGCAATCTGTGTTCTCCTCACTTACCAGGGTGTGGCCTTGACTCACCTGCAACCTCACTGTTACCTCTCCTACCAGCTTACCTGGGACAGCTGCAAAGGACAGCTGCTAGGTGGGGATTAGGTTGGAAAAAACTCTACTTCCTATTCTTTTCTAAGATAAATCAAAATAATCTTTCTCGAAGGAATGATACCAACCTATGATTTGAAACTGCAGTGTAGTGTTGCTAGAATGTTGTCTTTTATTCAAGCCAAGAAGTGCCTAGAACCAAAGGGAAATCTTTTTTGTGTATTTTCAACTTTGTCTTGTGATTTCCGACAGTGTTATGGTCCCATGCAAGCTGTTTTCTGCAACAGTGACCCTTCAGCTGTCAACAAAGCCCTCTCCTGGAGAGATGAGAGCAGGACAGTCACGCTGGGCCCGGCATTTGGAACTCCCTTTGCCAATACTATTAAGCTTTTGAAATGCCTTTATTTTCAGCCATCCTGGTGTGCAAAATTCCATACTAGCTCTCAGAATCCAGTGTCATCGCATTCAAGAGAGTCCCTTAGTTGTGCAGGTGGAATAACAGCTCTGGCTCATACAGAATGAAATGAGGGGCAATTTCTAGAATCTGAAACCCAGAATCTGGTCTCTGTGGCTATGCTATAAGACCTTTGAGTAACCACTTCTGGCTCACTTTTCTCAAAGGCAAAAAAAATAATAATTCATAGTGGTGCCATTTTGTTTTATTTCATTTTTCAATGCTTATGTTTATGTAGTGTTTTCAAGATCCTCAGTGTTAAGGGAAATAAAAACATTAAAATGAGAATTGCAAAGGCAATGATAATAAAACCTTATTCAATAGCAGATGGAAACTAGGAGGGTGTAGACAATTGCTCATCTGGATGCAGCCCATACCAGTTCAGCATGTAGCAAGACCAGACTTTAAAAATTCATTCTCACAGCCTCTTGTCCATGTACAAATTCCATGCCAGTTTGGGGTAATTTCTGCAAAGTGACTGTGCCTTTCTCATAATTTATGTTCTCTTTCACTCCATGGGGATGAACGCAGATGCCTGCAGGAGTATGCATTTGATTAAGTCACCAAATTCTGGCCTGCGTGGGTGGCTTTGTGCTGCTCCCAGCTGGGCTGGCACTTCCAGACCCCACCAGGCAGAGGGCTGAGGAGGAAAGTGCTCAGTCTGTGCACCAAAAAGAGTGTGACAGCCCAGCTACCAACCCCAATAACTTCAAGGAACAGAGTGATCCTACATCCCCTTAACAGGAGAAAACTCTTTTATATTCCCCCAAGGGACACCCTGGGCCTGAGCAAGCTGTTGGAAAATTCAAAGGATTGATGGGTCAATGTAATGGGTCTGAAGATAGCTGGAGAACTTCCTGTCCCAGAAGCATGGGGGTGGGATAAAGGGAGGCAGGGATAAAAGAGTCTGCCTTTGCTGAGAATCCATATCCTTTTGGGAGTAGGTTGCTTGCATCTGTGATGTGATGAGGCATGTGTCCCCGAAGAGCTGAGTCCACAGCCCCCTCCCAGGGAGCACCGGGGCCAGTGGACTCCCAGACATTTCAGGGGAAAGGTCTCTCCTGGCTGTGAAGTGAACCTCTCTGGGTAGCTTATCTCACTATCAAGACTTTATTCTTTTATTCTGGTCCCTCAAAAGGATGATTCTCATTGAATCACAATTCCATTCAAGTCACCAAAGAACACCAAGCCCCGACTCCATGTCTGAATCAGAAATTGAGAACAGTGGTGACCATGATAGTGGTTCTGATTTCAGGAACCTATGAAGCAACAATAGCTTCCCATACGTTAGCCATATACCAAGCTCAGTCCTAAACCCTTAACATTTAATCCTCACTATGGCCGTATGTAGTGAATGTATTATTATTTTAGTGATAAGAAAATCAAGTCACAGAAAAAGATCAGTTACCTTAACAGCAGCTAATCAGTTGCAGACCAGAATTTGAACCCTAGCAGTCTTACTCTAGAGCTGACATTTAAACTATTATAATTTGCTGCATTAGACTATCACAGTGTGTGTGTGTGTGTGTGTGTGTGTGTGTGTGTGTAAGGGTGGTGTCTGTACAAAGCAAATAAAATGTGTTAAATGCTGTGGTACTAAGTACAGAGACCGTGAGAGCAGAGAGAATCATGTGTGGGAAGATGAGGCAACCAGACACTACTTCCCAGAGGAGGTGAAGTCTAAGTGGGCTAAGCTGACCTAGTCCAAGTGGACTAAGCAGCCAGTGCAATTTGTTTAGCACCTGCTATTGTCAGGCATGGTGAAGACAACATTAATTATTACAAATAAGGTAATGGAGATTGAGGTCTACAAAATGAAATGATACTACCTCATCTCGCTAATTAAGAACTAAAAGTAGGTGAAAAGGAGAGTAGCACGATCTTCCAATGTCAGCTGGGACACTATTAACAGATTCACACAAAGATTTTTTATCTAGACTCATGAGTAGTGTGCCCGTGTTTGATTTTGCTATTTACTATAGATATAAAATCAGACTTGTGTGAAGTTAAATGTACCATATATAGGTATCTATCAAGTAGAAAAGA
Source organism: Murina feae (assembly GCA_004026665.1). Classification (NCBI taxonomy): domain Eukaryota; kingdom Metazoa; phylum Chordata; class Mammalia; order Chiroptera; family Vespertilionidae; genus Murina; species Murina feae. Next base: position 23,010 of record PVJC01017645.1, on the reverse strand, counting down.
TATAAGTGGTTATATTTTTAATGGCCTGTAGGATGTTAACAAATTGGACCTCTATCTCGGTATGATTTTTATTATTGCCATAACAAATTATTATAAACTTAATTGCTTCCGACCATGAAGATGTATTATTTTATAGTTCTGAAGGTCAGAAGTTCAGTACAGGTCTCACCAGACTAAAGCAAATTGTAGGCAGACTGTGCTTCTTTCTGGACACAACAGGGGAGACTCCTTTTCCTGCTCATTCCCGCTGCTGGAAGAATTCAGTCCCTCCAGGTGCAGGACAGAGGTCCCTGTGTTCTTGCTGAGTGTAAGCTGAGGGCTACACCCAGCTGGTAGAGGACACTGTGTCTCTGGGATCAGGGCCCCTTCCTCCGCTTCAAAGTCAGCAACAGCAGGTCCTTCTCACATGGCACCTTTTTGACCTACTCTTCTGCCTCCCTCTTCCATTTTTAAAGTCTCGTGTGATTAAAGTGAGCACACTCAGATAATCCAACATCTTCCCATCTCAAAATATCTTAACCTAAATTGCATCTTCAAAATCCTGCCATGTAAGGCAACACTTTCCTAGGTTCTGGGGATTAGAGTGTTGACATCTTTGGAGAATCAGCTTTCAGCCTACCACATTATAACAACTGCCATTACTTAGTAACTAGAGGCCTGGTGCATGAAAATTCATGCGCTGAAGGGGCTGTCGCTCAGCCCGGCCTGCCCCCACTCACAGTCCAGGAGCCCTCAGGGGCAGGAGGCGACCCAGTGATCAGGGGAAGGCAATGCCCCATCACACCTCTGCTGGTGCCACTGCTGGCAGCGCAAGCCTTGGCTGACCCTGGTTACCTGTGCCTTGAGCGGCCCTGGGCGGCTGAGCAGCCGTCATCCAAGGCTTGCCTGTACCTTGGCCGGCCCTGGATGGCTGGGGGCACTGAGGGGACTGGGGGACTCCAGAGGCAGGCTGTGCACCTGCCGCCCCGGAAGGGTTGAAGGGACTGGGTGACGCTATCTTGTGGCTGTGGGCACTGCCATCTTTGAGGGCAGGGCAGCAATTAGCATATTCACTCCTTATTGGCTGTGGGCGCTGCCACCTTCACAATGGTGTGAGGGTCAATTAGTATATTCCCTCTTTATTAGATAGGATACCTTTGGGGGACATAAACTGTTCTGGAAAATGCAACTTTAGTGTTACTATCTTACTGGTTCCCTTATTAATGTCAGTAAATCTTTGACACGTGTTCGTTCTATATTTTTGCATGTTTTAACTTTTTTAAAATTGTAAAAACTATAATTGTAAGTTTCGGAGACTTCACTGAGATTGCCAAGTGTTATAAGCTGCCAGCGCCAATTCAACTGAGCAGCACAGGATGGGCGCCTTGTGGATGGTGCAGCCTAGGGTGCTATTTTGGCTCTGGGATGGACCCCAAGTGCTAATAAAACTTTGTTTCCCCTTCATATCTCTATCTCTCTATCTCTCTCGATTTAATTCTGTTTTTCTTTTATTTCTGGGCCTTGAAATAGTTTTAGCTGTGGTTCTGATTTAAGCTTGCCAGCATGTCATTCCACACTGGTGGCTACAATATCTGGGGTCAATGTTATGGTCTGGTCATTTGGTGGTTTCTACTAGGATGATGGAATCTGTTCTCTGTTGGGTGGGAAACAGCAGAAAATCCAGTTTGTTAGTCTTTTCAGCCCTTGGTGAGCTCAAATCTATTAAGAATGTGTTTTGTGCTTCTTGGAATTAAGAATAGCCCTGTGAAGTCTGACCGGTGAACATTTGTGTTTCTGTGTCTGTTCTTGATCTGGGACTGAGTTTGCAGAATGACACTGTAAGTTCTCTGTAGGTTTGTGTGTCTGTAATAAAGAAAGTTCTCATTATGTGAAGTGTTTTCCTCCTCCTGAAGGAAATTAATAAATTATATTACAATGTATGTCAAATTTAATTAGTTGGTTCAGAGAGATTTTAAGCACTTACATAAATAATATTCCAAGAATTTCCCCAAAATAAAGAAAATGAATTTTTACTAAATAGACTTAATATTATAAATGATTCATAAAAATTCTTTCTTACAATATATCCTAGCTAAGAGGCATTTTTATAATCAACATTCAAGAAATCAAGTTGAATCCTTAGGCAAATTAGATTGACTTAATTAATTTTGGCATACATATGTATATATATGTTCTGGTTTTATCAGAATGGAGTATAATGTAAGATTTTTTTAAAATAAGATTTTGGTATGCTTTTCATTAACAGACAGGTTAATATGAACTGCTAAAACTTTTTACATTAATTTACTAATGTTAATAGCTAATTTTATAACTACATAATATTTAGAATTTTGGAAAATGTAAAATTACAATCAAATTGAATCTATAGCTGACAAACTATTTACATCAATAGCAATTAGGACTGTAGCATGGAAGTTTGAAGATAACTCCTAATACTTGAACTTGAAAAATCACAGGCTAATGTAAAATTGACTTAATAATGAATAATTTTGATACCTGGATAATTTCTAAGTAAACTAGAATATATCACTCTTGGTTATAGCGTACATTCTTAATATATAAGTATATATACTTTTGCTTTTTATTCCATTTGATTGAGACACTGTATCTTTGGGTCATGTTAATGGAAGTGTTCCTTTTTTCCATTTTGAGAAGGATTCAAAGGTATGTGGGGTCATATTGTATGTTCTTGTGAGCTTTTTGGTCTGTTTAAATGCTGTGTAAAACAGGCAATTCCCAATTACCTACATGCCTCTCAGTTATGTCTTTAAATTTGGTTATTTTATCTAAGTTTTAATGGGTAAGACTATATACTAGGGGTAATGGCAATGAAATCCAACTATTTGCAAGACAATGGGATGTTTCTCAAGGGAAGACAGGGCAGCTTTGACCTAAAGTGTCCGGCTATTTCTGAATGTGAAAAGGAATAAGGAAAATTTGGACTGTGTTGTAGAAGGTTGTAGAAGGTTTGTAGAAATGAACTTTTATTTGCCTTAGTTTATAATACTTGCAAATACGGAATCTGAATAATTTCAAAGGAGTGTGCTAAGATTTTGGAAAAGTTTGCTCAGTGTTGATGGGCTTATTCAGAAGATGTTTAATAAAATAGTGAGAGTGTCTGGAAAAGCTTTATTGCCCAATCTATCATTAATGTAAAACTGGAATTTTATTTTTCTGTTAAAATGATAAAGTGATCTTAGCGCATTTAGTCTGCCTTTACTAGAGAGAACAAAAGATCATTCTTTACATTGTGTTATCCATCTGGTCAGCAAGAATTAATTCTCACCAGAATAATTTTCTGTCCTTGTACTGACTTTATGCCCTTGATTCTAAAACTAAGCTTCCATGAAACTGTCATTTTCTTCTATGTTTAGAATATTATATTGCCACATTGATTAACAGCTAACCAAATTATTATTGCTATCTTAATTGAGAGCCCAAATTTCTTTTCATAACTTAGCTTCCCTGAAATTGGCCTCTTTTGGTGCCATCACCAAATTAGATAATAAGTTAGAAAAAAAAATTGGAATTTCTTTTACACCTAAACATTGTTGCAGTGTCTCAAAACTCCCATGGGGACTCACCAAAAGTTATTCTCTAATCTTATTTTAAAAGGGGGAAGGTTAGAAATAATTAGGTTTGTTTTACATATTTCTTAATTTCTTAATTAGTTGTAAAAGCCAAATGATAAAAACTGTTTTGTCAAATCAAAAAATAGTTTTGTAATGGTAGAATGTTATTAATATTAGTGTTTCAGGAAGTGTCCATGTTACAGAAGGCGTTGGGAGGTGCAGAGATTTGCCAGTGCCCTCACTGTCTGCCAGGCGTTCTTCCCCAAAGTGGGGACATTACTTGAATTCTCAGGGAAAAATTCTCAGGGATATGCATTATATCCCAACAAAGAAATGAACTCTCCTCCATTTTGATATTATTTGCTGTACAAATGAACCAGACCCACAGTCTCATCTACAGGTGGTTTCCACTTTCCTCTGGCATTTTCCCAAAGGCTCCCAGGGCTAGAATCCGGACCTTCAACAAGAACAGATTCAGTCTGAGGAAGGACTAGACTGGTTGTCACTAACACTGAAATCTCAAGGACTTCTGAAGCATGAAGCTGACGTGATTTAGACAGCAGCGGGACTATGTTGGGGGACTGGGCACAATGTCCAGGATGTTTTTCTTTCAGAAGAGGCCAATTTCAGGGAAGCAACTCCTGACTCCCACCCCAGAGGAATGAACCTAACGACCACGGACTGAAAGTCCTTTACTTTAGCATATTGTTTTCTTAATATTCTGTTTCTGACAGGTTTATGAGGAAATCCTTTTTTCTTTCTTTTTAATCTATCTCTAATTTAGCAGACTATGCTTTGGCAAACTGAAATATGACACTTTCCGATTCTTACTGACACCTGATACAACAGAAACTAATACCTCTACTGAGTTTCTTTACTCTGCACAGCAATATAATTGTTTGCTTAGGTTCAATGAAAATCTGGTCTCCTTTCACCAAGATATACTTTGACAAATCAACTGTGCAACCCAGGCCATATCTGAAGTATCATGTTAAAAATTAACCTCATTTAATAAAGTGTGACAAGCTCATCTTTAAAACGGTATACTTAACATGCAATGTCAATATTTACAAAGCGCTCCAGGAAACCTAGCCCAGGACCTGCTCTATGGCTTACAGGGTGTGTCTCTCTTGCTCTCGCTCTTGCTCTTGCTTTCTCTTCTCTCTCCCAGCCTCAGAGGAGGTATAGAGGGGCATCACCTGGCATGCCAGTGATCTTAATAAAATTTGCAGGATCTTGAAGAGAATTCACGAATTTCTATTGTTACTGCATGTGAAGTCTGGTAGTTTCTTGGGCCTAGTTTCTAGCCTCCAGTTACAAGAAGAGTCAAGCCTTTAAAAAGGCCCAGCCCGAGATTCCTTCATGAAATTTCCAGACAGAAATGAATGATCTGGTCCTCGTTCTTTGTCAATACCATCTGCTCACGGAGTTTTAAATGATTAATTGATACCGCTTGCTTTACCTTTGTTAAAAAAAAATGGGAGCAGTCTTTTCTGTTATCAATATTTGAGTATTATTTATGATAAAAATAAGTAAGCTGTTAGGGAAAATGTTTTAAAACTTGGAAAAGAGGGGACAGCATGTGTCTTTAATGTTATACTGGAGAATCATTTTGAAAGCTTCTGAGGATTAATTAACTAACAGACTATTCCTGCATTTGGCTCTGCTATAAAGGGATTAGACTCACTGAAGCTACATGTAAAATGTAGATTTCTCTCAGGTAAATGATAACCTACAGTTTATGTGTTATTGCCCTATAGGAAATTCCAGTTTTACTTCTAATGCAGCACATGTATTTCAGAGGTCTTTTCTGATAGACTGTATAACCCTGTTCTTCAAAAGGCTCTTGGAATCAGCTCACAGGCCCCCTCATTATTTCACTGATAATCTTTGACACATATTCATTCCATATTACAAGAGAGTCATGCTTTTGTTTTGTTTTTTAAATTGTAATTGTACACAGCTTGCCTATCAGGATAAAAGCATGGAGAAGAAACAGCTGCTTGTTCCTTCCTAATGCCCTGGCTTCTGAGTTAATGGCACTTCCACATCTCTTCCCTTCTCCCTCCTCCCCACCCAGAGCTGTGCCCTTGTTAACCGCCACAGAGTGTCCCAAGCCTGCATTACGATTTATGCCTCACTTCTCTGGGAGTAAATCAGCCGCTGCCCTAAACTGATCCAGACATAGTCAGGCAGGCACAGGTCATCTCACCCACCTGACAGGGCTTCCATTTATTTATTTATCCAATGATGTATTTATTTATCCACTGTTTATCTCTGCAATGATTTACTCAGTATGCATTCACTAAGACCTCAGAAACTGGCATCAGAACCACTGTGGATGGTTGAATTAATTAGGTAAAACCTTAAAAGCTGCTAATTAACTGTATGTGGTGAAGTAATCAATAAAGCAAATAGCTTTTCTTGGTATATAGCCAGACATTTTGATATGCAACTGGCTGTTGTGAGAAACCCCAAGTTTTCTGCAGCTGAGCTTGGAAGTTTCTTTCTTACTCTTCAGGGTTCAGTCTGCAGTGGGGACGTTCATTCAGGAATCCAGGCCACCTGTTCAATGTGGGGCTTCTTCCTAAGTTGCCCTGGATACTGGCACTCAGTTGAAACATGGGTGATGAGAGACTTGAAGACCAGGTGAGAGGTTTGCATGAGCCGGGCTGGAATAGGTATCTTCCACCCACATCCCACAGGACAGACCTCAGTGACAACGGCAAGGGAGGCAGGACACTCGTCCAGCTGTGTTCCTGGGCAGAGAGGGAAAAGGTCTGGTAAATACCACGGAGTCTCTGCCACAGCTTCTAATAATATCCCGAATCCCAGGGTCCTCTCAGCCAGGGGCACTGACTCTGCAGGTCACCAAAAGGAACCTGAGGTCATGTCAATTGGAAAGCTCATCTCCCTTTGTGGAGCTGCTGGCTCTGCAGCAATTACTACCTTTGAAAGTACATAGTGAAAGTGCCTTACTTCTCACCTGCAGATCCTGAAGGCAGAGAGAGTGCTCTCCTTTCCTTTATCTTCAGAGACAGAGACAAGAGCTTCCACTGCTCTCTCAGAACTCTGTCAGCAGGCACTGGGAACCTGACAGTTCTGGGTAGGAGACTGACATGATCACAGCTGGCTTCTTGAAGGTAGCTCCGCTGATGGCGCTGGCTTTGCCTGCAGTGCCTGGTGGATGTTTCAGGGCACCTACAACTGCAAGGTTTCAGAGAGCCTCTATTTGGCACCTGGGTTTCCAGTTCAGCAGAGGTTGAGAGGCCTCCTAAACCTCCAGCCCACACTCTTATGCCAGGCAGCACCTCCATCAAGCAGTGAATGACTGATTTTTTATTTTAATGCAAAATTTAATGAAATGTGGAGTCGCTAGAAATATTAGTGAATATAGTATTTTCCGAACTAAATTTTCTAGTTAACTCATTTTAGCCAGGAGGTCTTTTATTTCAACCTGTGGGGTTTAAAATTGCCCTAAGACAGACCAGTTGGCTTTCCTGCCTTAAAAAGCAAGGTTCCAAATGAGCAAATAACATTGCCTTGATGTTTTCCTCTTGTCCATATGCACAACTGTTATTCGGGGGGGTTGGGAGGATGGCCATTTTCAATAACCTAAAGCTCAACCATGGTGACCTGAATAAACAGTGAAAGTCTGTTTTCAGGTGTTTTCTCCCATCAACAACCTTTAAATTTCAGAATTCAGAGTGCCCAAACTACTTAATATACTAGACAGAACATTCTTGCTATTAGCAAAGGGAGTCTAGGAAATTAATACATCTTTACCTCGGCCACTTCCTCATCCACAGTGGGGAAAAGGCCAATCCATCTAGGCCTCTTAATACATTTCAAAAATAATAGAGTTCACTTTGTGCTTTGTTTTTGAGTAACATTCATCAAATAAGAACCATGCTAATTATGGTTCCCATAATTGTATTTCAGGGTGACTTTTAGGTCATAAATCCATTCAATGAGTATCTGTATTGAATAATAATAAAACCTTTTCCTTATAGTTATCATTGCTTCTCATAATTTTAAATTGCTTTTTTTCTTACAATTATATTATTTTATTGTTATAAAAGTCTTTAGGCATGCTTCCTTATAGCTGTGGAGGAGTTGAGACCTGAAAATACGAGGTCGCTTGCCCAGGATCACAAGATAGAACTTGTGACAGCCCAGTGCTCCTGCTTCAAGTTCAATGTCTATCTCTCCATCCAGGATAAGGACGACACAAAAATCACCCATTTTCAGCCAAAGCCCGAGAGTGTGTCACCCCTCTTTCCCTGGCACTTGGACAATAATCATTTTTGTAAAGCAAAATCCCATGGCCATATAACTGAGCACTGGGATGCCGGGATGGAATTTCCCTTTCCATGATGGGAACAGTGCCAAGGAAGAGAGCAGAAGAGATGTTTGTCTTATCTGGGTCAGGGAGCACCTCTTTTTATGTTCACAGTGTTATAGGAGAGACGTCATCCTCTTCACTCCATAGGTAACAATATAGTGGCGCTGAGTTACAAACTTGCCCAAATCACAAAATTTGTCCACAGAAAACCAGACTGAAACTTGGCCTAACTGGCTACATCCTGGGTGGGACTCCTCCCTCCCCTTCAAGCCACCAAAGGGTCCTATTCATTCCCTAGGTCCCTGTTAGTCTTCTAGTCCAGCTACGTTGAAGAGAGGGCCACAGAGCCCACTGAAAAGAAACTCCCAGAGGTCCCCAAATTCTCTTACTGCTTAAAAAACGACATGGATTGAAGTTCCCAAATAGTGGGAGGACCTTCACCCGAACCTGACATCAGGTGTGTATTCCCCAGGGAAATCTCCGTGCTGAGAAAAAACTTGTAATCTGGGGATGTGTGGGAGTCTTCGAACTCAGAGACGTTTCTTCTATTCATTCTCTCTCAAAAATGTCTTATTATGAAATTACTTGGGACACACAGAAAAGTACTGCCATCCAGTCTTTAACTTTTAGGGTGTTCTGTCATGCTTACTTCAGATTTTTCTTTTTTAAAGGAAAACCCGAAACTGATGTTTATTCTTTCATTCATGTTTTTCTATTTTTACCAAGATATGTGTCTATACATGGTCTTGCTTTGTCTTCTTAAAATTCACAAATATAGTTTTATCTTTCTGCAGCTTTGCTTTTGCACTGGACATTATGTTTCCTAGACACACCCATGTGGACCCACTTAGCCCTGGTCCCTGCTTGTTCACTGCAGTTCAGTACCCCAGTATATGAATGAACCAGTTTCCTGAGACATTCCCCTTAGGAAGGACACTTAGGTTATTTCCCCTTTTTTTGTTAGTACAAACTACGATGGTTAATTTTATGTATCAACTTGACTGGGCCATAAAGTGCCCAGATATTGAGACTAGCATTATTCTGTGTGTTTCTGTGAGGGTGTTTAGAATGAGACTAACATTTAAATCAGTAGACTGAGTAAAGCAGTAGTCCCCCCTAATGTGAGGGGGCGCATCTAATCAGTTGAAGGTCTGAATAAAATGAAGTCTCACCTTCCTGTGTAAGACCTTCCCTACCTGACTACCTTTGAACTGGAACATTTCCTTTTCTAGGTGTGGGAGATTCCAGCAAGTGTTAACATAGCCCAGCCCTTGAGGAGCTACAAGTTCAGCAAAAGTGATGCACAGGTAAACAAACCTCATACATGAAGGTGGGGCCTGCACACAGGGAGCCACACCAGGTGCGAGAGGCCCTGAGAGGGAGGTAGGCCAGGCTCACTGTCAGGAAGGGGAGGACTGTTAGAGCAGGATTTCTGGGAAAGAAATTCTGCAGCCAGGTCTGAGGAGATGTATAGATTTCTCAGCTGTACCCAGGAGAAGGAGAAGAATGGAAAAGACATTCTAGCAGACAGAAGAGTTAGTATAACGCTTGGGGCTAAGAAGTAATTGAGCATAATCAATTCAAAAGAGCGGAACGAGGCCTGAGAGAGGTGGGAGGGATGTTGCAGGCCTACTTTCCCAGAGGAGAGGCCTCTGAAGACATTAAGCTCTGTCTGCCTCTCCCCGAGCCCTGGGCTAGAGTGGTTCACTGCTCACCTGGTTTGTCTAGCTTTCATTCATCGCCAACATTTGTGACAACTGTGTGATGTGCCTGCCGGGAGAGATTTATACAGAACAAACACTTCCGCTAGAAACAATGTAAAGTGGTTCCTTTGGGATTTCCAGATTATCCTTAAGATTACATTTCTGAGAGTGAGAATGGAGCCCTGAATCCAGCCTGGTTTTGCCTCCTTTGTTCTAGGAAGAGGCGGGGCTTGGTTGGGGGCATGTGACCTGAGAGCTCTAAGAGCTTCCTTATGACAGGAAGGGGCCTGAGACTACCAGAGACACCAGCTCTTTTTTCAGAAACAATTGATTTACCTGACTGATTTAATCAGCATTTTCTTGAACTAATGAGGAAAAAAAAATTCATTTTGAGAAGTGGCTGTTTTATTAGATTTTCCTGGATCATTCTCCTAAAAAGGAGGTTCCCCTAATTTAAGGACAGAAAGTTGGGTCTCGGCACTGCTACTGAGGGACAGAGGGCCTGCTAGTGGGAACCTCACCGACTTCAGGATGCTGTGTCAGTGAAATGAGATTCATTCACTGAAGGAGCTTATTTCTACCTGCTGTTAAGAATCACCTACCTTACGACACACTGGGTAACAAATGCATTTCTCACCACACAGCCCCTCGCCTCCTGTTTCTCATTGGTAGTAAAATGGGGAAAGTAAACAGAAGGTGCCGCGACACCGGGGAAGCCACGCTTCTCTTCACATCTGTGCTCCTCCCTGTCCACTCCCTGCTGCTGGTGGCCTGTTTGGGTGAATTTGCCCGATCACTCTGACTGTAGAAGGACAAGGATCTTTCTTCTTTTCCCTTTTCTGTCTCTACCCAGAACCCAACGTGTAAGAGGTGATTTTTCAAGATGCCACTCCATGATATTCTGAAAAATCCTGTAAAAACTGAGTGCTGCTAACAGTTGTTAGTTAAGTAATAAGAATTCACTGAATTCTTACTGGGAACATTGGACTCATAACAGAGAAAAGAACAATAGTTCTCTCTCTTTCCTTGGCTGCAGAAGACCAAAGCAGGCTGAGTGAAATGAATCGAGGAGAATTTATACAAAACTAAAAGAACGCAATATGTCTTCATGACATAGAATAATTAAATGGACAATAGCCACCCTCTTTTGAGGGCGGCCTGTGTTCTGTGTTTTGAGATGCTTGTCTCCAAGGGCAAGCTCATGTTGGTGCTACACCCTCAGCCTCTGGTGCACAGAGGAGCCTGGGAAGCTTGTGGAGAACATGGGAAGGAAAGAGCCCATGCAATGCAGTCCTGTTCTTCTGACCCTCACAGCTGCTGTGTGCACATTTATGGGTCTCAAATTCATTTCTATGACAGGGGCATTTTTTTAATCTCATTTTATCTTTTTAACAAAGTTACAGGTTCAATGATAAGGGTCCAGTGTCTAAACCACACCTCTGGCACATGTCTGCAGCAGGATTTGATTCTGGGTGAGCCTGTGACCCAAAATTGTGCTCTTCTCAATGTACCAGCTGCCTCCTAGCAAAGAGTGGCTGCAGTGGAGGTGCAGGTGGCTGCTCTGAACAGAGAGGACCCTGTGAGAAGACCAGGGAGGGAAGCAGGGATGGGTTGCACCTGGGCTTCCCCTCATGGTGCTCTTTGCAGACCCTGATGGATATTTCTGTCCAGGAAAATGCTTGCATTAAACGAAGAGAGAGATATTCCTCAACAAATACCCTCCTCAGCATCAGAGCAGGGGAATTTCTTATATGATCACCTGGTGGTTCCCAATTTAGGCTGCAAACGCTGACTATTAAAAGCATCCCTTCCACTGTCATTCAAGGTCAGATAAGGGCACTGCAAATCAAGGCCATTAAAATAAGGATGAATTAGATCATTTAGTGGGGAGCTAGATTGCTTACCTTTTTCCTGTTGAATCATGTATCATTTAAAATTGTAGGAAACATCTCTTCTAGGCAAAGATACTTCACAAAGAGAAAAAATGCATAATATAAACTCTATGTTTACCTGGTGATCCTGAGTCATCCAGACAGTTATCTTGCCTTTTTGCAGGCTGTTTTGACCCTTTCAAAAAAAGTTCCTGTTACAGCTTTTGTTCTTAACCTACAATGTGAGTACAAAAAGGTCAGGCAGCCCTATGTGTCTGTGGAGAGCCAGGTGACTGGTCAGAGAGTGCCAGTGTTTTGAGAAGCTCGTCTCAGTGTTTGCTCCACGGGGAAGGTCATCCTGGCTTAGAGAGGTGCGCAGTCAATACTCACAGAGAACAAGAGGAAGGGAAGAGAAGGGGTCGCGAGCACCGCTTTCTTTTTGCCCACACACTACCTGGATACTGGTCATGTTTATAGTTTTCAAATTTGGTTTTATGATGCCTCAGGATAAATGGCTGTTTCAAAATTAATTATAGAAAATGTAAATGTTTTTTAAATAAAAGGTACTTGCTAAGCATCCTCCCTCAGCCCAAAGAGAGGCTGGGGTAACCAGGTTACCCATGCTCAAAGGTAAGGAACACGCTGTTGACATTTTCTGATTGCATCATGGGTGCCAACACCTCAGCCTACTACAGATACCAGTTTTGGTTGTCTGTGCCTTTAAGACCAAAGGAGGTAGAAATTCTAAGAAGGGGGAAACTGAAGATGGCCTTGGCCTCGCTGGCCTTCAATCCCCCTAGAAGTGACTTTTTTCCCAGCTGGCCAAGGATCTGTCCTGAAATCTGGTCTTGTCTCTCTAACAAGCTCTGCTTGCCCTTGAATCTGACTCTAAATTCTAATTTACAAACACTGCTCAGATTAGACATCTCCTGTGGAGCTGCTCTAGCCTGACTCCAAACCCCTCCATCCTCCCTGCCCCAGCTCAGCCTCCTGTCACACTGCCAAGTCTGACATTCGGTCCCACACCCCCCCGCCCCTCCCCCACCTGCCCTTGGCTCCGGGCTTTGTGTTTCTCCTACCTCAGTCCTGACAGCTGGTGTCACTGATTCCAATTCAACTGCTAAGACACAGCATCTCTTTCCCACCTGGGTACACCTGAGAGTCCTGCAAGGGGAGATGGGGCAGCCCATGCCCTCCAAGCTGTGCTTCTGGACTCACCCAGATATTAGAACAGACCAGCCTGCCCAGCTTGAGCTCATAGCCCCATGATTCTGTCCAAAAGTAGACCCAGAATTCTCTGCTTGGGAGGAGACCACATATGCACATATTAAATGATTCATAATATGGGATCCTACAAGGATGACCTATTTTACAAAACCCTTAGATTTTTTATTTTCTTTAAATTGTTTTCTAGTTCTTTTTCATTTTTTTGCTCATCATCAACCCCACCCCTGCAGGGGCTGAGGTATATGTGGTACTGCATCAGAACCAGAATTCTCTAAAAATTCATGGCTCATGGGCATGCAGGGCCACTGTCTTGATTCTTGTCCCAAGGTTCTGAATGTCCCAGGGTGTCTCCCCTCTCCAAGAGCAAGATATGATCAGATTCATGCTTCATAAAATCACATGGCTTCAGTGTGAGAGTGGATCAGAGGAAGACAAGGTTGGAGAATTAAGAGACTTGCAAAGAGTCATATTAAGAGTCCTGAGAAGGGACACTGAGGACATTTGTTGTCCTTGAAGTTTTGTGATTATTTAGTTGAGCATAAATAATTAGACAAAAGAGGCCATCAGAATAGTCTTTCTATTCCTCACCGTCCACTCCCCCAGCAGCCAAATCTTGAATCTTATTGTAATTATGTAGGAAAGACATCCACCAGGTACAGTAGGAGAGACTCTATCTGTCCATTAGAGCCTGTTTATGCCCTTATTTTTGTAACTTACTGGAAAACGAGTCCCTGAAATAAGACCAATCAGAGTAAAATCAATGGAATCAAAGGGAAACTTTGATTTCCATTTTTTTAAAGGAAGCAGAAATTTTTAGTCAATTCCTAGGAGTCTTTGGGCTTAAGCATAATTGAGGCCACTTATGCTTATTCATTGGTGCCTTTCTCTGACTTCCTACCAAGGCAATAAAGAGAGATTTAGGCCAAAACTGGAAAGTCAATGAGAGAAAGGAAGTGTTCTAACAGAGGCAGGAAGGTTTGAGACTTCATTGAGAGGAATATTATTTAACAAGAGCCTCAGAGACAGCATGACAGAGCGGGGCATAAAATATTCCCGGGACAGTGGGTGACAGCATTATTAGTTATAAATTAAGAGACACTGGACTCAGAGGTACAAGTATGTTTATCACATAAGACTGTGTTATTAACAATAAAACAGGAGGTCTAAATTACTTTGTTTAAACTTCCCAAAATTTGATTTATATGAAAATCACTAAAGAATATGAGCCTGCCTGGGAAAGAACAAACAAACGACAGCCCAAAAAGAGAGAGGGAAGACACAGGGGAGGAAGACAAGAGAACAATGCTCTCTCATCACTGGTGGATAGGAGTTAAGATGAAGGAAGGAGAGAAGATACACGGCAGATCATTAGGGACTCAAATCGGTAAGTGACATCTTTCTTAACAGGGTGAAATCTATGGATTGCAGTCAAGCATAGAACAGCAGGAGAATCCAGTAGGAAGCCATAAGATGAGGACAGTACAAAGCAAGGTTTAGTTATCTTCTGGTCCAAAAATGGCAAAATGTCAAAAACTTTGTACTAATTTTATGGTTAGGGGTGGCTTCTTAAAACTGTGCATTTAAAATATGAGGCAATGTCTGCATCAACAGTAGAGTACTGCAGTTGATTAGCGAAGTTTCTCAAGGGCCTAGGGTTGGAGGATGGACACAAATAATGTGGGAGAAAGAAATTCTACATGTATCCTCATCTCCTTTACTGGCATTCTCCAAATTGGTGTTTATGGTCAAAAGCCCAGCTAACACTAAAATGAATCTGGCTTTATCTTTGTTCTATACATTATTTCTCATGAGAATTCCTATGGTGGGTAGGTAGTGTTCCTGGATCCCATGGCACTGAAAAACCTATTAAATTTGATCCCCAAATTTAATATGCTGCTATTTTTAGATCTTGGGACCTAAACTTTTCCCTTCTTCCAGAGGTCTTGGTGGAAACTTGCGAAGTGAATGGGGATGGGAGCTCTGGGTGAGCTTCAGTGAGCAAGAATTGTTCCTCCCCTCTCTCCCATCTGAGAAAAGTGATGCTCAAGTTTCTTGTTCTACAGTGCAGGATATTATGGATCCTGATATCCAAGGCCAGGAGAACCTAGGGGGATTTAAGGACTTGTGTTGAAATGATTCGCCTTCATTTAACGCACAAGTGTCCAATGGAAGAGGTTGACATTATCTATCTGAATCTTACCATTGCCTTCCCCCTTGACAGAGAGAGATAGATGTTCTGGCATCCATGTGAAAAGCTTCTTGGAATAAAAGTAGATTGAGTATCGATTCTCATTTATGGACTTAAGGATCCCCCTCCAGGAAATAGGACAAGGAGTCTACAAGGCAGACCCCACAGCACTGACCTTTCTCAGAATGACAAGGCCTAAATGTGAGCACAAATAAAACCGCCTTTGGGTCAGAGCTCATTTTATTCCTTCATAAGAATATATAAATCAAAAACCTTGGTCAAGTGCAAAGTACCAGGTCAATAAAACTTTGCTTTTGCTGTAATGTTTTCTCTTTGTCATCAGGAAAATAAAACAAACAAGACAAAACAAAACCACCATTTTTTAAAATACAAATACAAAATTGAAAGATCACATAATTATTTATGCCTGTAGGTTAGGTTCCTTTCCTACATAACATGTTTGGAGGGCAGCATTGGAGAACTCATTTATGTATTCCCCCAAATGTCTTGAGCTTGAAAGAACTGTTAAGCTGAAAAGAGGAGTTGCATTGTTGAGTTGTGGAGGGAGCCCTGTACTTGCATTTGAATTTGTTTCCTGCTGCATTCCCAGCCCCCGATTGATGTCTGGTAGAATCTCTTACTAGCAACATGAGCTATATGGTACAGGCGAGCTTGTAACCTATCTGAGCCTTGGCTTTCTTAAAAGTAAAATGGGGCTAAGTAGGCCTATACTACTTCATGCCTTTGCTCAACATAGCTTCCTCTTCAAAGAATGCCCTTGACTCTCTCATTTCAAAATCTTGCCCCGGGTAACTTCTCATTGAAGCTTTCCTTGACACCCTCCATTTCTCAGGAATAAGTGTCATTGCCCTCCTTTGAGCTCTGCTAAATCCCATAATCATTCTATCAAAGCACCTGCAGCCTTTGTGATATTTATCTACTTACGAGTTTATCTGCTCTGTCAAACAGTGACTTTCCAAAGGGTAGGAACTGTATCTTCTTATTCATTCCTGACCGCCAGGAACAATGGAAACCTGATATAATTTCTGAGTGAATAGAAGAATGAATAATGAAGGACTATAATGAGCTGAGTGATGTGATCCATTTGGGGTTTTGGAAAATCCCCCTGGCATGGCAAAGCAAATGGGCTAGAGTTCAGAGGGTTACATAAAAAGCATCAAGACTGCTTGGAGTTCAGACACTATCTCCAGGATGCTTCTGTTCATTTCATAAGCAATCTAGGGTCATGCAAGCCAATATCTGAGTGTGCAGAGTGGAAGACATGGAACACATGGCATGAGGGGTCCAGGAAACAATTGCTGGAGCACAAAGCCCCTTGGGAAGGGATCAGCCTTGGTGGGTGTCCTGGGTGGGTATGGTGAGAGACAGCACTGGTTGAGCAAGTGGGCGACTGAGACCCTTCATTCACTATACCGCTCTCCCGGGATGCCTTGAAAACATCTTCTGCTCAATTATAGTTGGTAAAATAGACCTGCTTCTCAATAGCAGGGACACATCAGTCTTTTATTTGGGTCATTAAAGTCCCCAAACCAAGTGAGATATAGAGTCACCAATGCCCAACACTGCCCGGAGAAAAGGAGGGCACAGAGGCAGCATCCAGTCTTGTCCTCTGGGCAGAGTCATAGAGGGGCAGATGTTAGCCAAATAGTCTATCTTTTAAAAACAGCTTTATGGGGGTATGGTTTAGCTACAATAAATTGCACCCAGATAAAGCATACAAATTGATGACTTTTGACAGATTTATACACCCATTAATGTGGACTGAACCCTGTCCAACTGAAATTCATATGTTGAAACCCTTTCCCCCAATGTGCTTGCAATTGGAAATGGGGTCTACAAGGAGATGACTCCGGTTAGATTAGGTCAGAGGTGAGTCCCTGCTATGTTGGGACTAGTGTTCTTATAAGAGGAAGAGACACCAGAACTTACTTGCTTTCCTTCCTTATTACCCCCTCCCTTTCTCTCTCTCCCTGTCAGATGAGCACACAGTCAGAAGGCAGCTGTCTATAAGCCGGCAAGAGAGCTCCCACCAGAACTTGATCATACTGGCACGCAGATCTCAGACTTCCAGCCTTTAGAACTGTGAGAAAATAAACTGATGCTTCAGCCACACAGCATATAAGATTGTGTTATAGCAGCCTGAGCTGACTAATAAACCCATGAAACCACCACTCAAGATACAGAGCCATTCCACTGTACTCCTGACTTTTTATTCCTTTTCACAATAGACTGAAAACTCCAACCTTAACACCAGGAGAGAGGTGTCTGCTGAAGGAAAGAGTATTAACCTTTCCAAAATGCCCCTTGAAATGACTTGTTGCCTATAATATTATTATGCCAAATTTTAATAAAGAAAGAAGCCATTATGCTTAAGGCGACAAATTCATGGTAACTCAACCCTAAGCATCCAATTAAACTGGTCATAGTTACAGCTCTGAACTGGTTTCGATAACCTGCAAAAATCTGCTAAAATGAAGCTTTTCATTAGAAGCAACAGGTTCTCTAAGAAGAGAGAATTTCAGAATGTTCTGGAAAAGAGAAGCCTTGGATGTTTTTTGGCCTCTTCCTTTCTCACTTCTCAGGAGCCAAATTCCCTTCTCCTCCTCTATAAATGTTTTCTTAACTCTTGTCATTCCTCCAGGACCTCTGCCCCAGGCAGAGTCATGCAGCCTCTACACACTGGCAGAATCCTCCTGTGCTCCCTGCTGTGCCCCTAGGCCTGACACACTGTCCACCAAGAGCTACTACATGGAAAATATTTGAGGAGGGAATTCCTGATTAAATGAAGTGAAAAGGAGTTGATCAAAGGAATGGCAGCTCGAGAACCTAGAGCTGGATGTTTAATGCACATTCACGCAGCCTGGAACCTCATCTGGTAAGTTCCTTTTGATTTTTATCAGGTCTCTGGGCCACAGAGCTGGCAGAACAGATAAATTACTCTCTTTCCTAGAGGGAATGTCCTGATGGTATCATGGCATGCAAGGCCCCTTTGCTTGGTCTCCTCCACACTTCTAGCCCCATCTCCCACCTCCCTGCAGGTACCCAGCAGTGCAGATACCACAACTGCTTATTAAACTTAATGTATTGTATGTTCTGTCTCTGCTCTGCCCAAGTCTGAGCTCTAAGTCTCCTTTCCTTTGGAGCCTTCTCTGACCCTAATCTCACAGCTCACTGCTCACATGACAGCTGCAGGTTCTTACATGGTTTCCAATATCTGCCTCTGGTTTGACTGTCACACTAGATACTGAGCTCCTTGAGGAATGCTGCTGAGTCTTAGTGTTTCAAGCCCACCACCTAATCCAGCACTATGTCCATAAAGGCTCTCAATAAACACTTGCAGAATTTAATTCCCCAATAAGCTCTCTCACTTTCTCTTTCCCACGTCTGTAAATCCCCTTTAGATGATCTCAAAGCCAATTTTAATTAGACCTGTGTACAGTCTTTTTGCCATATAACATAACCTAATTATAAGTGCTGCCCCATCAGATTCATAGTTTCTGCCCACACTCAAGGGGTCACTGGGAGTCACCTTAAAATACTGCCCATCCCACCTACTCAGGCTGTTTCCCCCATTTGATGTCAGTTTCCTAGACCGGAACACAGTAATAAATAAATCTACCTCCTACACTTGTGGTGAAGATTAAATAAAATATATGAGGGCCATTTGGTGACTGCAGGTCTCTTTTCTTCCTATTTTGTCTGGCTCTTTTCTCATGACTATTCCCAGGTTACCCAGAGAACACACATGAGCTTGACTACGTGCCTATGAAGTGTCTCTGTGAGACCCTTAGTGGCATATGCGGATTTAAAAAAGAAAAGACTAATTGATAACAACCAGTGATCTGATTTTTGGAGAGCAGTAATAGCTGAGATCTCCCAGGATTAGGCCATGATTCAAGTGATGATGATTTTATAACGACTGAAATCCAAGCTTTGCAAGTACATTACTGCTACAAGGCTCAAACCATTATTTTTCTTCATAAAACAAAAACACTTGCCCTTGCCACCTGAGCTTTAATGAATTGGATGCCATGAAAAAGGAAACCCACAACACTGGGTTTTGATAAACTAGATGCTTTGAGCCCAGCCATAAAGATGCTACTGGCTTTTAGGATATAGTGGGTATAGGATAAGGCTAAGTTGGTCCTTTTCAGCTCTCCTTCTCTGACATGCCTTGCTGCAAGTATCTACCACGTATGCTGACTGCCTGCCCAGCTTCCTGGGGACCTTCAGTGTCCCAGCAGTGTCCCATCTTGTTCTCCCCTGGACATTATTGATTCCTCTCCACAAAACTTATCACTCCTGTGTTGAGCCCTTCAATGCCCAGCTGGGCCCATGATTAATTAGATAAAGAATGAATAAAGATGTCAGCCAATAAGAATGGCTGAACATGACAGTCTCTTCCTGGTTGTATCTGTGCTTCCCAGAGACATTCTGTCTTATTCAACCAGAGTACACCTACTCCCTTTCAGGTTCAGCTTCCCCAAACACTCAGAACCACATTTCCCACCAGCTGCTTACAGAGCTCATAGGTGGTCTGGAAGAAACACACCTACAGAGATTCCGATTCCATCACTCCACTGCCTCATCATAGATGGGAACTTATCACTTGCATTTTCCAAAGGGCCCTTGTCCTTCATCTCACATCTATAAGACAAGATGGCACCTCTGGGTCAGAGAAATGCAAAAAAAATAACAGTAAAATGCAATTTTTAAGTACAAATTGTACCATTTTGTACCAGTGGCTTTTTAGGTGAAAGAAACATTGACTATATCCTCTAAAGTCTATATTTTACAAACATCTGTTTTATTTAGATAACCAGGAGGAATAAAACACCAGCGTTCCTCCTTCTCTAGCTTTTTTAATGAATTTAGAGACACAAAAATCCAATTAACCCTCATCAAATGTGTGCATGGTTCAGTCGGGGACCTGTATGCTCTAAGGCTGAGCTGGGCAGTGGCAGGTTATGCCCAGTTGGAAGCACTGAGACGCTGTATCCCCTAAGACAGCTTGGCTGTCCCAGGAAATCAGTATCCCTGGCTGGGTGGCTGGAGAAGGCTAAAGCTTGACAATTGGAGCTGTGGAGCTTCATGGTTGGCTCTGGGGGCTCTTTGGGTACAGTCTGGAAGCAGTTAAGTGGCACCCCTTAGAACTCTGTAGCTATGTTGGGGTTGGGAAAAGAAAGGATGACCAGAAGGACATGAGATTGACATAAGCTTTGCGGCAAAGCAGTGGGCTAGGGAACATGGAGGAATGATAAGGCCATCTGAGCTTTTGGAACATCCTGAAGGAATGACACTTTGTATCAGCACCTCAGTGTACATCAAGGGCAGGCAGCCATCCTGGCTAACAGCATCTACCATACACTTATTGCAAGATCCTAGAACTGTCCTTCCACCAAGAAAAGTCTCAGCTTCCTGTTGAAGAATGAGTGGTTTAGCTGGATTTTCTGGCTTCTCCCATCTATGAGAAAAGAGCCGTGATACCTGACTCACCTGACCTCGAGCATCCTCCCTGCCCAAAGCATAGCTCTCTACTTTTGACTTAGTCTGAGGGAGCTCCTGATTGAGTTAATAAATGAGCTTCTTATGCAATTAAGATAGCAGTTCATTGCAGCCCCTAAAATGACAAATGAAAACTGACTGGAAATGATCAAAAGATGTTTTCTAGGTCACATCTGTCAGTTTATCCATTAATCTGTTCCATCAGCAGCAGTAATATAAGGTTCTCAGAAGAAGAGTCCATGCCGGTTTCAAAAAGCTACACTGGACTCATCTGGCACAAATGTAGGGCAGCTGGTGGGCTAAATGTGGGTTCCGTATTTTACAAACCTCTGTTTTAACCTCCTTCCCTAGTTCCACACAAACCAGGGAAGAAGGGTAAGTGGCCCATCCTTTGCTCTCATATCCCTTGGTTGAGGGGTGAGGAGGCTGCAACAAAGCAAGGGGTTCATTTCACTTAACTAAAAATGCCCAATAAAAGAGAGTGACAAATAAACCATGCTCTCAGATTATATAATTTACTTTGGACAGTGTTCTATAAAATAGGGGGAAATGCTTATATAAGATAATTTAAGTGAAAGAGCAAGATGCAGATTTGTATTTGTAATATGGTCATAGTCATGCAACCAAAAGCAAATTTCTCAGAAACTTATATATAAGGACAATGGTATAATAATCATCAATGAAAATTATTTTTTTCTACTTTTCTGGTATTTCTGAAAAATGACTATATTCATTTATAAGGAAATATTTTTAAAATGAAGAGGGATGTTTAAGGGTCATTTCATCCAGTGGCACCCAAACATGGTTTTTCTGAGTACTCAGCTGGCTGCCTTTGCATCCCAGAGAAGCTTATTAAATATGCCAGTGTCCATGCCACAGCCTTAGAGGTTCTGACTTAGCAGGCCTGACACTGGGTCCAGAGATCTGAATTTTTAAAGTTAAAACTAAAAAAGCTTTCCAGGTACTTCAAAGTGGAACCAGGCTGGAGATGGTTACTCTAATGCACAATGAGGAAACGGAGGCCTCAGAGAGTGAGGTCACCTGGCAGGTGACAGAAACAAGACCAAAACTCAGTACCCATCTGGCGTAGCATAGTGCACACTGGGTAAGTAAATAAAGAACTGTGTGCTGACAAGGAAAGGAAGGATTGGGGGGGGAGGTAATAGATCAACCAAAGGACTTTTATGCATGCATTTAAGCATAACCAATGGATACAGATCACTGGGGGGTAGGGGAGACTGGGGGAAGGGCAGGGGGAAAAAAGATATATGTACTAATCTTTGTAATACTTTATGTAATAAAAAATATATATTAAAAAATAAAAAAAGAATTAAGAAAAAGAATTGTGTGCTGGAGAACCAAGATGGCAGCATGAGGTATATACCTAAATGTGCAGCCTCCCACAACTACATTATAAAAATACAGCTATAAAGATAAACGGCCATCCTCCAGAACCAAGGGAGGAGAAGCTTTACAACTAGAAGGCAAGAGGAGTGCATTGAAACTGAGTAGAAGTTCCTGGCACCAAAACTGAGAGGTACGGACACGTGTGAAACGGAGGCAGCGCGGGCAAAAGGGGGCGGCGGCAGCACCTAGGTCCACGGTTTGGAAGGAGATTATAAACTCCGGGGTCTCAATGAATGCAATGCAGGCTGTCGGGCAATGGGGCGGAAGATGTGTGGTGTTCTAGCAGAGCTGTTTGCAACCATCACTGATGTGGGGACTCGGGGGTGCACAGACGCCAGGGCGTGGAGGCGCCAAATCTGGGAGAAGCTGCGGAGTCGGCGGAGGGGCAGCCATTACAGGTTGCTCCGCCCCAGTGATTCTGAGACCCCGACCCACCAAATTTACAACCTCACCCAGCTGTATGCCTGCCTGCCTACAGCATAATCTAACAGACTGCAGCTGGGACAGAGATCTCGAAAAGTTCCAAACCCCAAACAGCGAGGAGAAAGACCTGGAGGTCATTTCCTCCCAGTGATACCTCCCAGTGATAACTACAACAAGACTGTGCACCCAGCCTTCAAAGACATACAACAAGAGTGTCCACCCCAGGTGATTGGGGAGGCTGAATCACTGGGCCCTATAGGACACCTAGCACAGAAAGCCACTCTATAAATGCAGGGAAGCAGCCAAAATGTGGAGACAAAGAAAAAGGTCACAAATGACAGAAATGGAGGAAAGCAAATGATTGCATATAGAGTTCAGAACTACAGTTTTAAGGTTTTTCAAGAATTTTCTAGAACCCTACAAACCTACTGCAGAAAACAAGAAACAATGATAATAAATTACCTAACCCAGCAACTCGAAGATTTAGAAAGAAAGCAACAAGAAAAGCCCAGTGTAAGCAGAATGAAGGAAATTATAAAGATCAGAGCAGAGATAAATGACTTGGAGACCAAAAAGACAATACAAAAGATCAATGAAACCAAGAGCTGGTTCTTTGAAAGGATAAACAAGATTGATGCACCTCTAGCCAGGCTCACCAAGAAGCAAAGAGAGAGGACCCTAATGAACAAAATCAGAAATGAAAAAGGAGAAATAACAACAGACCCTACAGAAATACAGAGGATTGTTA
>PVJC01017644.1:0-32251 GCA_004026665.1 Murina feae | reverse complement strand
ACTGGCAGCCTCTGGCCAAGGCTACACGCTTGGGCAGGGACCTTCAGGCCCCTCTGATTGCGGGCTCCACCCTTGCCCCACTATAGCCTCTGACCAAGGCTACAGGCCTGGGCAGAGGACCCCCAGACCCCTGCATTGCTGGCTCCACCCATGCCCAGATCCCTGCATTGCCAGCTCCACCCCTGACCAGACCCCTGTGGTCGCAAGCTCTGCCTCTGCCTAGGCCCTGAGATTGCCGGCTCCACCCTTGAGCCTCTGGCCAAGGCCTTGGCAGGGGACCTCCAGACCCGTGCTTTGCCAGCTCCACTGGTGCCCAGACCCCTGCGATTGCAGGCTCCACCCCTGGCCCTTTGATCACTGGCTCTGCAGAGCCCAGACCCCTGTGATCTCTGGCCTTATGCCTGAATAGGGCACCCTCATACCCCTCTGATCACCGGTTTGCCCCTGGCCCCTCTGATCACCAGCTCCACCCTTTCCCATGCCTAAGGCCTCTGGTGAATGTCTCTGGCCTGGGCTGGGGACCCCCAGCCCCTCAGATTGCCTGTTCCTCCCCTCGGGCCTCCCGTCTCCTCCACCACCTGTCTAGATAACAGGCCTGACCACTTCAGTGGCAGGGCTGAGCCAGACTGGGTGCCGCCATCTTGTGGCTATGGGGGTGGCCATCTTTGTGATGGAGTGATCCCTAATTTGCATATTACTCTTTTATTAGATAGGACTAGCAAAGAATATAGATATTTCATACAAAAAATAAACTGTACATAAAATAACTTTTTAAAACTAAAAAAAAAAAAGTGCAAGGAAATAGCCATATGTTTCTTTTGCCTAAAAATTAAAAACTATGAAATGTTTGCCAATTTCAGTGCTAGCCAGGTTGGGAGGTAACAGGAGTTGTCTTTGAATCACTGATAGTAGTACAGACAGATGCAGCCTATTTGAAATCCCCTTTTGTGATATATTTTTGCTAAGTTTAAAATGTGAACACATTTTGGCCCAGCATTTCCAGTGCTAGAAATGTATGCCATGGTAGATAATAGCATATATTTAAAAAGAAGGCATGTGCATAATTGCTCTTCATGTTGCTATTTATAATAATGAAAAATTATAAATACTAATTGTTAATTGGTTCAATAAATTGTAATAGATCAATAGGCAAGAACATAATGCAGGCATTATAATTGTAATGGACAACTATATTTGTTTATGGAAATAATCACAAATATAAAGTTAAGTTGAGAAAGTAAGATTCATAAAGCAGCACGTCCAAAAAAGTAACATTGACTAAGATAGAATGTTGACTAAAATAAAAGTGATATCTAAAATATTGATCATCAAACTTTCTTCTACATAATTTTTATGTGCTTGCACATGTATGCTTTTTTATGATAAAAAGATTATATTTAAATAAACTCTATAAACATTGTTGGGGAGGAGATTACTTGATGATTTTAATAAGGGAATTATATAGAAATTGCATTTCATAACATAAAATTGTTTTTAACTATCTACTCTTGATGTGAGACTCCATTAAATAGTAAAGCGTTCTTTGGAAGGAGCTACAGGAAATGATAATCTAATATCAACTTTCATATACTTATTATTGTGATTAAAATTATGTTAATAAAGAATTCTACATTTTGATGAAAAAATCTCCCAAAGGAGATTTAAAGGATGATGGGTAATCATGTAGAACTAGTACTAAACATTGAACACTGACAAAACAACTGCTTATGTTTTAGAAGTTAATGAGATAATATTTCAGGAAGCAAAATAATATAACCCGAGAGGACACATCTGGGCTTTGTGTTTAGTAATCAATTTTAAAGAAAGGCCATTGCTACCTATAATTTACTCCATCTTTTAGAAAAAATATGCAAATTACATGAAGGCTATGTTGGGACATTAATAAGAGCCAGTATACCTGCTGAGGTTTGTATTTTTATGTCTTATAGTCCTACCAATTTATTTTTTCACCAAAGCATAATATCAAAAGAGAGCCAAAATGGAATATAATTAAAAAGGCAAAATCTTTATGTTTATTACATGCTTATTGGAAGAATAAAAATGATAATTCCAAGTCACAAAAGTAAGAATATTTCCATTATCTAATCTAATAAAAGAGTAATATGCAAATTAACTATCTCTCTGGGATGTCTAAGCCATGCCCACCATACAAGCCATGCCCACCAGCCAATCAGAGTGGCTGTATGAAAATTAACCCAGCCAAGATGGAGGTCGGCAGCCAAGGAGCTAGAGTAAACAGCAGGCTTCCGTTGCAACTGCCTGACTAGGCTGGCTGAGCTTCTGCTCACGGTAACAATGTTTCAATTATAGAAGATAAATAAACCCCAGAAACCTGATTCCAGCCAGTCTCACTGGGACCTTGGGTCAATGAGAGCTGTAGGCAGCCTAAAAACAGCCCTCAGCCCATCACCCAGGCTTGCCGCACCCCAAAGAAAAGGGTTCACACTGGGGGGCTTGGCCAGCCTGCAAACAGGCATCAGCCCCTCACCCAGGCTGGCCAGGCAAACCAGCAGGTGGACATCCCCTGAGGGGTCCCAGACTGTGAGAGGGCACAGGCTGGGCTGAGGGACCCCCCAAGTACACAAATTTTTGTGCACCGGGCCCCTACTCATTCAATATTAAGGAACCAAAGAGACATACATTTTCTACTTACTGAAGAAGTAAATCTACTGTGAGGAAGGAGTAACTCATCTGACCTCATCATACAATAGTTGAAATATCACTCAAAAGTATTCTTTTGTTACACACTAAAATCTCAATAAAATGTATTTAATCATATAAATGCATTGAGACATTTCCTTAGCCTACAGCTTGAAAGGCTCCAAATTTTTCACTCATGTTTTCAGTAATTTCTTGGGTTAATCCTTCTCAAAGGACAACCTTTTGTAATGTTTATAAATTGGTGGAGTGGGGCTGTCTGATTATTAAGGACATAAACCATCAAGCTGTCAAGATCCAGAAACCAGCCCACCCATTATAGTCTCATAATGACCTATAGTGAGCAATTCAGTCCATGGATCCTGGAATCCCATGTGGATGAGCCATATGAATATCAGTGTGTCTATTAGCAGACCTGGCCCAACAACTTAAGTCAATCAAAGAATTCAAGGTCAACATGAAGTACATTCCTTCCTCACTCTACCCCCAATTTATAGTTTCCCTAAACAAGAGGACAAAAAAAAAAAAAAAAAAAAAAAAGGTGGAATCAAGTGATTGGGTTGAATTGGTTTAGTGAGTGTGAAGGTGGCCTCTTGCAGAGCAGGGGGTCAACCAGTAGTCTGGAATCTAAGCTTTAACTGTAAAGCAGCCTTTTCACTGAGCCTCAGGGGTCATTTTATGGGAATTCTATAAACATTTTACAGGTCTTCTCTGGCCATTCCTTTTTTATAACTGCCCATCGTATCCCTCCTGGAGGTGCTGGCCCAGCAGGGGGTGAGGTAATGGCCAGTTATGGATATCAGAATGGATGGCTTTCTTCACCCACTCACCTTCCACCTACTGTTTAATGACCACCCACCCATTCCTAGCACATTCAAGAGAAATTGGCAGGAGGAACTCTGAGAGGACAAAGTAGAAGAAATTTATACCTGAAGGTCTCTCTCTATCACTCTGCTAGTGAATGACCATCCCACTGTGCTTCTTTGACTACAGGCAGGATTCTATTTAAATCAAGAAAAAATGCAACTGAGTCTGATATGGGAAGAACCATGGGAAAGAAAACAAGCCAGTGAAAGGTCTTTGCATAGTGCCCACACAATGGTCAAGAAAATTTTCAGTGCCCTAAGCACAATTTTGAGATTATGTGTTTAATTAACCTATGTTACAGAATGAAAAATAAGATTTACTTTTTTATCTTTTTAATTTATCTTTATTGCTGAAAGTATTGCAGATGTTCTCCCTTTTTTCTCCCATTGACTCTCTAACCACACTAGTCTCTGTGTCCATGGACTATACATATAAATTCCCCCCTTAATCTCTCCCTACTTCCCCCACCCCCACCTTCCCTATGAGATTCATCAGTCTGTTCCATGATTCTGTGTCTCTGGATCTATTTTTTTAATCAGTTTATTTTGTTCAATAGATTCCACATATGAGTAAGATCATGTGATACTCATTTTTTCTCTGACTGACTTGTTTTGCTTAGCGTAATACTCTCCATGCCCCTCCATACTGTCTTAAAGGGTAAAAGATCCTTCATTTTTACAACTGAATAGTATTCCATGGTATAAATGTACCACAGCTTTTTTATCCACTCACCTACTGATGAGCACTTGGGCTGTTTCCAGGTCTTACAAAGAAGTCAAGTCAGTCTCTCAATAAATGGTGTTATGATAACTGGACATGCAAAAGAAAAAAGAAAAGAAAAGATAGGATAGGATAGGATAGGATAGGATAGGATAGGATAGGAAAAAAGAAAAGAAAGAAAAGAAAAGAAAGAAAAGAAAAGAAAAGAAAAGAAAAGAAAAGAAAAGAAAAGAAAAGAAAAGAAAAAAGAAAAGAAAAGAAAAGAAACTAGACCACTAATTTACACCATACACAAGAATTAACTCAAAATAGGTAAAAGACTTAAAGGTTAGTCATGAAACCATACAAATCCTAGAAGAAACCATAGGCAGCAAAATCTTAGACATCTCTCACAGCTGCAGGGAAGAGAAGGAAAACTAAGGAGAAAATAAACAAATGGCTCTACACCAAAGTAAAAAGCTTATTTACAGGGAAAATAAGTTTTAAACTTCTGGGCTTTTCTTAAAATATTGAGAATTTTTTGCTTCTTTCAAGTCTGCTTCTGATACAGTTTTAATTTTCCTGAAAATATGTAATGTGGATGAAAACGCACACGAAGAAAAAATACTCTGGGTATTGAGATGGTTTGTCTGATGTGTCAACTTGACTAGGCAATAGTACCCAGTTATTTCATCAACCACTAATGTAGTATTGCTGTGTTTAGTAGACATGGCTAATATTTACTATCAATTGACTTTAAATAGAAGAGATTACCCTTTATAATGTGGAAGAGCTTCAATCAACTGAAGGCTTTGAGATCAAAAACTAGATTTCCCGGAGAAAAAATTCTGAAAAGATAGGTTATTACAGATCCTAAAGGGGTGAGGAGTGGGATGGGGAATGGGGGCAGGGAAATGCCATGGTATAAACAGAGATACCAGATTTGCTCACAAAATACAAGGCCAGATGAGAGTTCAAGATTTAAAAGACAAATGTAAAAATATCATTGGAATGATAGTTGTCTGCGTCCCTGGAGAAGCAGGAGGGTCCCCTCCTCTGGGGAGACAGTGGAAGCAAGAGGAAACTGGTGGTTTTTAAGGGAAGAAACCAATGAGGCAAGGTGAGCAGGGTTTGGGTTGACTGGTTTGAATGATCTCAGCAAATTGGGGCATAAAGCAGTTCTTAGTTGCCTGATATGTCTGACTCTGATGTGCTTAGGGCAGGGAATATCAACTAGAATTAAAGAGTCCTATGCAAGAGGTGGAGGAGGTGTGGGCTCTAAACTCGTTAGTTTGCATATAAATGGTATACACAGAGTCACAACCTTCACTACCTCCAGGAATTGACTAGCCCTTGGGGGCCAGGCTCTCCAGGGTCCTAAGGCCCAGAATAAAGAGACATGCTTAATACACCCTCCTTGTTTTCTTTACTTCAAAATCTACCCCCAAATTGCTTTTACTCTAATGTTTACATGGCTGACATTAAATGTTAACATCCTCGGGAGACAGCATACGCAGACAGGCCTCCTCAAATAGGTAAGTTGAGACACGTTGTATCAGACATTCTTCCCGAGGCTCCTCACCACCAGGGACTGTCCCACTCTGCATTTCCAAAAACAACAACTAGGGCAGCAGTGAGTGAACACAATGTGACACACTCTACAAATACTGCTCCGTGGCTTTATTTATTTCATGATTCTTCTCTGTGATATTTGGACAGCCTTGTAAATGAGAATCTAAGCCAAATGCAAACCAGCACTCTCAAACAAATATGCAATCAATAATACTAGTCTTATCATTAGGTAACCACCAAGCAAATGTTTTCAGTTGTCTCAATGATACCAGCCAAACACAAAATGTAAGAGAACCAAGAATCTCTCCCTAGGTTTCTGACCCCTTCCTTCCCTTCTTTTAAAGTATTTGTTTTATTTCTGTTTTTGGTAGGGAACACATTTCAAAAACTTCCTTTTGACCCTTTATAAGAACTTAGAACTGTAATGATCCTATTGAAAATTTTCTGACCACTATTTTCATGTTTATTTTAGTTAAATTTAGAGAATTGACCTCATCAATTGCATCAGCATGATTGGAAAAAAATCGCAGATTTGTTTATAGAACACAAGGATAGATGAGACTTTGAGAAGATTGAAAACTCAAATAGAAATTATTTGAATATATTAACTTCATCCCCTCTCCCACATAAAATATTTAGATTTCAAACTGTATGTGCACTACGATAAAATTTTGTATTCTTGTCTAGCCATTGTTTAAATTTCAAATATAAGGTCTTTCCATTTAATTGCCTACTCAGAAAGTTTTTATTAGCCAAATTTCTAAAACACGGCAAGCATACTGCTGAAAATCAGCCACAGTTTTGATTTATAAATCTGTAAAAAATTACTTGGTAGCAATCAGAATGCACTGCACAGCTTAAATCTAAGGCTTTCTCATGTGGCATAAACACAAGCAAATGGTATGGTAATTCTCCTTGATTGTACCAGTTGGGAGAATTCAGCAGAAGCAGCCAAAAGCTAGCTAAAGGTATGCAATCTACTGGGCTACCTGACATAAAATAGCCAAGCACGTGTACTGTTGATTTTATCTACAAGGGTAGGCAAAAGTAGGCTTACAGTTGTTCAAATGAAAAATCTAATATAATAAAAGAGAAACATGCAAATTGACCGTTACCACCAGCCAATCAGAGCGGCTGTATGCAAATTAACCCAGCCAAGATGGAAGCCAACAGCCATGGAGCTAGAGCAAACCAAAGGCTTCTGTTGCAACTGCCTGCCTAGGCTGGCTGAGCCTCTACTCATAGCCACGTCCACCAGCCAATCATAGCAGCTGTATGCAAATTAACCCAGCCAAGATGGAGGCTGGCAGGGTGGCTCTGCACTGGGAGCCTCCACGGCCGACCGGCATAGCTGTGCCAGGTGTGTCAGCTCAGTGGAAGGGGGGGGTCTGGCCTGGGGCCTCCTTGGGGCATAAAGGAGCAGCTGTCCTGGGTCTGCTGCCTAGCTCCACCTCCAGGAGCCTCCGAGGAGTATCCAGGAGCACCTGTCCCGGGTCCACTGCCTGGCTCCATCCCCTGGGGGCCTCCCTGGGGCATGCAGGAGCACGTGCCTCTGCAGGGTGTGCAGGAGCAGCCATCCTGGGTCTGCTGCCTGGCTTTGCTCCCCAGGGGCCTCTGCGGGACATCTAGGAACGCCCATCCTGGGTCCACTGCCTGGTTCTGCCCTGGGGGCCTCCGCAGGGTGTCCAGGAACACCCGTCCAGGGTCCGCTACCTTCATCCGCCCCCCAGGGGCCTCCACAGGGCGTGCGGGAGCGTCTGCTGCACAGTGCGAAGAATCCGAAGCCAGTTCACTGCCCAGCTCCACCCCGGGTGTGTTTGCTCAGCAGCAGGACCCCACCGAGGGATTCTGCACCAGCGTCCGCCCCTGGCTCGCCACCCAACTCTGCACCAGGTGTGTCCCCTCAGTGGTGTGGGCCCACCAGGCATGTGCAATCGTGGGCCCTCCGGTGGGAAACGTCCAGGCCTGCACTCACCAGCCTCCCCACCCCCCAGTGCACGAACCCTGAAGGGGCTGTGGGCAGCCTGAAAATGGCTCTCAGCCCCTCACCCAGGCTGGCCAGGCATGCCAGCAGGTGGACATCCCCCCGAGGTGTCCCAGACTGCAAGAGGGCACAGGCCGGGCTGAGGGACCCCCACCCCCCGAGTGCACAAATTTTTGTGCACCAGGCCCCTAGTAATACAATAATTAATAAATAATACAAGAATAAACTCTGTGTTTCATGTACTTACAACTGTAAGCCTATTTTTGTTCACCCCTGTAGATAAAATCTATATATTTATTAAATGTATATTTGAATTAAATGTGGAATTTATTACTCGGCTATGTCACTGAGAAACAAGTGCTATTAGGAAGGCAAGACCATCTGGTATACAGACACTGGATTTCAGGATTTGTTTGAGCGAAGGTGGAATTTAGCACATTTGGCAGAGCTTTCCAGTTCCCATGCTGCTATTCTTAATATGACTTTTGTTATTTATAAGTACTGGGGATAGTCAAGGACAATAGAGGAATAAAATAAACAAAAGAAAGCTGACTTTCTCATTTTAAAACTAAAGTTCTTGCTCCATCTTAAATGATTGTTAACATGTTTATGTAGACAAATTTGACGATTTTTGCAGCAAATCAACTTTCCGAAGAGAACCCCAATGTGCTAGCAGCTTACAGTCTACGCCAAAAGGAGAAACACAATAAACACTACTGACAAGATGCTCAGGTTCAAAGTAGGATTTCAACTTTCAGTACATGTATCGTATTCATCAGCTGGTGTTATGAAGGCTCAGGTCACTGATTTCTGGATTCCTATTCAAGTGTAAACAAGGGCTATAATCTGTAAGCGTGGGGGTTTTTATTTAAGTCTTAAAAAGAGTGTAATATATCATAAAGCAGGACAGATATTGGACTTAAAAAGACTTGTGAGGAAGGCTCCCTCTCCTGCTGGAAACTTCAAGGCTGCTTCATGGAGTCCATGGTGCAGAGGCTAGTTTTAATTAGAGGAGAGTTTTTCTTACTCTTTGGGTAGGAGAAAGCTCCTTCAAATAATCTGGGAGCAGTGATGGTAGAGTCTCCCCTCCCAGAAGAGATGAAAAGAACAAGAATAACAAAATATAAGATTACTCTCTATTGTGAAGCATAAGACAAAAATGTGGTAAGTTAAAATTAGCACTTTTAATGCTGAAAACAAGTTATTTATATACTTCTAGTCCTTATGTTGGGAAGAAAAGATGATATACCAAATTCCTAATATTTATTATATGCATACTTCATGCCAGGCTTTGTGCTATGGAAATTATAAACATTATTTCATTTATACCTAAAATAAATCTAAACCATAAAAACTATTAAAATGACTTTTTTTTAACAAATAAATGAAATCCTGGAAAACTAAGTAACTCCTCCAAGACCAACCTTCTAAGTGATGGAACCAGGACGTGAAGGGCTCTAAAACTGTGATCTAGGAGTGACATTTAAAAATACATCCAGCCCTAACTGGTTTGGCTCAGTGGATGGAGTGTCAGCCTGAAGGTTCATTTCCAGTGAAGGGTACATGCTGGGGTTGTGGGCTTGATCCCCAGTAGGGGGAATACAGAGGCAGCCAATCAATGATTCTCTCTTATCATTGATGTTTCTATTTTTCCCTTTCCTTTCCTCTCCTCTCTGAAATCAATAAAAATATATTTTTAAAAATACATAGAAATTTAAGAGCCCTTCTGAAAAGCTTTTTTACATTATTAATTTTTATACAAAAAAAGACTACTAGTAGAATTTAATTTCCATTAATGGTGTGCAAATGAATATGATACAAATCCTGCATCAGACAGCTAAAACTATAAGGAGGTATCTTTCATAGTTTTTTGAAAAGGAGGTGGCTTATTTATGTTAAGCAACTCCTGGGTCGGTTCACCTGAGAAAGACTGTAGGAGTTAAGCATGGCATTGTTTTTCCATTGGTAGAGATTGCAGAGGGAAGGAAACAATAGAAGCTGGAGAGGTCTACCATGATGCTGGCTACTGCCTTCTATGGAAAATTCCTCTCTTTACAGGGATAGATCTCGACCAAGGGCAGTGGAAAATAACTTCGAATCTTAAGAAAATTACAGGGTTTATCTTACACTCTTGGAAGATACATCTGTCAGGACACTCCATCAAGCGATCATGTCACTGTTATTTCATTAGAAATGCCAAATAAATAATTATACAGAGGTTACATCGGCTGAAGCAGAAGTTCCTACCCAAAGCTCCATACTGGATGAAAACAGCGTAGAGCTTCCCATAAGGCAGATGGTGTTTCTACTCTGATGGGTAATTTGACAATTGGAAAGGAAGAAATAAAGATAAAGTAGAAGGAATGCAAACTTTATATTGTCCTGGTTTATAGCTCAGTACCACTAAGCAAGCAATCTTAGGCAGGATACTATATAATCTGTCGGAACTCATCTATAAAAGATGTATACGTAATACTAACAATTACATATAGACAAATATATGGCCTGAGATAGTAGGAGGTCTCACTGGTAACTATTATTATTAAGACAACTGAAGCCTTAACCTTTTAGCTTTTTGTTGTTAATCCTCACCAGATGGTACTTTTTGCATTGATTTTTAGGGAGAGTAGAAGGGAAGAAGAGGGAATGAAAGAGAGAGACACATCTATTGGTTGCTTGCCTCCCAAATGTCCCCCACTAGAGTCAGGGATTAAACCTTCAACCCAAGTACACACCCTTGACCAGAAATCAAACCCTCAACCCTTTGGTTCATGGGCCGATGCTCTAAACTGTGCAACATGGGCCAGGGCCCTTTATAGCTACTTTGAATGGTTGCATGGGTCTCCTTTTCAGCAGTGCTTCCTCAAACTTATTTCTCAAAACATTAGATTCATAAGACAAAAATACAGTGATCCTTTATCATAAATACCATATCAAAATGTAAATTGTGAATTTCCTAAATGGGAGTATACTAACATGATAATATACTAGTATAAACATTTGCCAAATGACTATAATCATAGTATCTTTTCCCCCCTGTAGGGTGTTGATTGCACTCTGAGAAGATATAATTGTAATGAGCATATATTACTTTTCCCCAGTTGTCTTTCTGGAATTACCCCAGAACTACTAGAAATTGAATAGATCTCTCAATGCCCACTGGCAGAAAAGGAATTGTACAGGCATAGTTGTCTGAAAGGTGTAAATTTATCTAGAAGATTCCTAGCAGTCTTTGAGAATCAAATTGGGTTAAGCTTCCAAACTTCTGAATTCTATAATAAAGGAAAGGCTTAGAAAATTTTCTCTTCCTTTCCATTCATTCACCTAGCCCACTTCTAACAGATATTTAAATAATGGAAGTAGTAAAGACCTAATTTCTTGCTCATAAGCCTAAAGAGACCTCAGAGTTAAATAAATGATAAAATCCCAAGGATAAAAGGATAGAAAAGCTCATTATCTCTATCCTGTTTACTCACCATATAAGAACATCCTTTGATATAAGTACAAATCTCTCCCCAGGGCAGGGGGATGGGAGAAAGAACAAGGCTGGATGTTCCATTTCTGTAATGGGTAATTATTATATGAACTCAAATAAAAAAGAAAACAAACTTTTAGTGGAAGATTTTGAGAGAAACATGTCATCTAAAGCCCATATTCATTCTTTAAATAAAATTTGAGTGCCTAGTATTATTCTTAGTAGTATTTATAGAACAGTCATAAAACTGACACTATTTTTGCATGTGCCTTAATATCTGCTTATTTTCCTTAGAAATTAGAGTTATAAGGTGAAATGAACAGGAAGGTTATACTTGAAAGAAGAAAGTAGAAAGGTAAGGTCCTGAGATGCCAGTCATTTATATGGTCCTTCATTCATTCCTTCGTGCTTTCCACAGTGTCAAAGGTTGCTGAGGGAGTAAGGAGAGGAAGAGACATGATTTCACTGAGAACAGTATTTGTGGTGTGATGGCCCAGAGACTATTGTGCAGTGGGCTGAAATGAAAGTGTTAGAAAAAGAAATGGACACATTAATTATGAACATCTCATTTGAGAAGTTTGGCTTTGAAGACAAGAGGAAGTAGGGCAGTAACTGGTGTATTTCTTTTATTTTATTTGGATAAATAAGAGTGTTTAAAGGAGAAATTTGAGACTTAAAAAGTCAGTGCAGGGAACTGTAGTTGAGAGAGAAACTGAATACAACAGGAAGAAAAGGAACAATATCAGAGTAAATTCCTAAGGAATTAGGAGGAGAGAGAAAAGAAATATGCCTAAAATAGGCAAAGCAGCTACTTGTCAAAGGAGAGAAAGAATCAATCTGTGTCTTCATTATTTCAACATATCTCTAACTTTAACAGGCACACACACACACACACACACACACAAAAACAGCTAGGGAACATGTTAAATGCTAAGTTTGAATCAGAGAATTCCCAAGCTCTCTAGCCCACTGAAGTCATTGTGAAGTTCAGCAGGCTGGAGAACTTGGGAATCCTGAGTGAGAACCTGGTGAGAAAGACAAAAAATGGAAAATGACAATCTAATGAGCTGAAATACAGAAGAGGCAGGCAAAGTATTGAGAGCCTAAAGGCAAGACTAGTCCTTTTTAAAAAACAAAAAGAGATATCCAAGTCCTTTTTTTAAATTTTTTTAATCAGCCTATCAGCTGCCAATGGGCCCAAGAGTGCAATGAAGTAAAAAAGAGAAATGATAGTCAAGGGGTCATGCCTTTAAAGGAAGAGTTATTGTATTCTCCTTGCCCACAAAACAGAAACACTCACAGATACAGAGAACAAATTGACAGCTGTCAGATGGGGGTATTTGGGGGGCTAGGTGAAGGGATTAATAAAAGACAAATAAAAAAGCCTCATAGACACAGACATCAGTATGGTGCTTAGCAGAGAAAAATGGGGTCGGAGGAGAGCAAGGATAAATGATAATGGAAGGAGACTAGGTTTTGAAAGATGAACATATAATACAATATACAGATGATGAATTATAGAATTGTACACTTGAAATTTATATAATTTTATTAACCAGTGTAATCCCAATAAAATCTCATCCTTTGAGACAGCATGGTTGGCCCTGCAAAGCATTATGCTAAATGAAATAAGCCAGTCACACAGAAAGACAAGAACATATGATTTTACTTACATGTGGAACCTAATGAACAAAATAAACTAACAAACAAAATATAAACAGGCTCATAGATACAGAGAACAAACTGACTGCTGTCAGAGAGAAGGGGTTGTTGCAGGGCTGGGTGAAAAAAAGCCTCAACATCATGATGATCACCAGAGGGAGAGAGGACTTGGGGCAGGCAGAAGAGTGTAAAGGGTGGATAAATGGTGATGGAAGACTTGACTTGAGGTGGTGAACATAGAATACAATATGCAGATGATGCATTAATATAATTGTACGTCTGAAACATATGTGATTTTTTTAATCAATGTCACCCAATAAGTTCAATAAAAAGGAAAAAAACAAATAATATAACCTGGAGAAAAATAAAAATACTTTTCAAAAAGATTGAAATAACTGCAAATGACCACCTCATGAATGGAATTTTATCCAATGCTTGAGGACTTTTGATTCTTCTCAGCAACTTTACATATGCTGTTATACTCCCACTAAATTATCAAGCTCCTTTCTTAAACTAAGCACAATTATAGACCCAATGTTTGAGGAGAATCTCCTCCAAAGAAAACACAGACGGTGGTATAAGAGTAAAAACATGACTCATTTCCCATCATCATGAGTACACTGGGGCAGCCCGTTTTCCTAAACTAGTTAGACATAAAAGCTTTAGTCCCAGCATCCAATCACTTCACTGGGTAAAATTATATCATACAACTACATGACACTTATAAACAGAGGAAGTTTTCAAGGCTTTTGTACTTTTCTGAAATAATATGTAGGTGGGAAAATTGGGAAGAAAGGTGCCATGATAGTCAGTGATGATGTTGTAACATAAGGGAATTACAAAGAGAGTTGTGTGTAATTTAATCACATTGTTTAGCAACATGGACTCTATGTATCAATATGTTATAAGTGGTTCTACATAATCCTGTCATCCAATCAAATGTTTTATAATGTTTATTATCTATATATATATATATAAAAGCCTAACTGACTGGCCCACCTGCCAGTAGCTATGATGCACAGTGACCACCAGAGTTCAGACGCTCAATACAGGAGCTGCCAAGTTGCAGTGACTTGGCAGATGTGGTTTTCAAGTGACGCACCTGGAACCAGAGAGCAGGGAGCCCGGTTCTGAGGTGAGTCACCTGAGAACCACCTTCTCATAATCCAGGACCCCTCCGGGGATGTCACAGAGCCAGTTTCAGCCCAATTCTCACAGGCCAGGCTGAGGGACCCACCGGTGCACCAGGCCTCTGGTAACATTATAATAAAGTTAGAGTTTAGAATTCTAACACTTATTCTGTAGGACAAAAAGGTGAGGGCATCATAGTAACCAGGGCATCCACAAATGACATGGAATACCAGATGAGAAGGGTGCAAGAAAATATGGGGAGATAGGAATAGTTAAAACAGAGATACAGGGAAAGGAAGAATTTGCACCTGTAGTGTGGGGAAAGAACCACTTCGCTGCAATAAAACATTAAGGGTGGAAGCAAATGCAAATTAATTGGGGTAGAAATTTGGTTCACACCCAAGTATCCATTTCCATGTATAGTTAGATGGGGATGGTTTACAGAAATGAAAGGTTATATTCTCGGTAAAAGGCCTTAAGGAAATCAATAAAGAGTGAAATAAATGTGACAAAGGGAGAGTAGGATTTGAGAGAAGCAAAAAGAAAGTATTTTTTGGTTTTTAAAAATCCAACAAATCCAGAGGCCATGGGATTCTCTCCACATGAGAATTGGATTCGGGGTTGGTATTTCAGCAATAAGTATAGGAGAACTGGTGATGAAGGGATGTTGTAAGGAGGAAGGAATTGAAGGTATTGCAGAAAAAAAGTAAATGAGTATGTGGCATAGCCTTGATAGACAAGAAAGTGAACAACTGATAGAAGGGGAAAAAAAAGAGATGTGTGATTGATGAAATTAGATGAGAAATAGAATCAGAACAAGAGAAATGGACTGCTGTGGTCAGAGAGTTGGGTGATGATATTTGGCATATAACATTAGCTTCACTTTGTGGGATTTGCATCTTTCTTTGAACTTAGGGTTCTTGGTGTTATTTGCAACCTCCTATGTTCTTTCTTTAGCTCACTTCCTCCTGCCAATATTCTTATTGTAAAGATAGCGATGCGTTCAACCTCTTTATCTGTCAAAAAGTACTGCGTTCTTAAAATATGAGCTAATAATGAAATGCCAATGGACATTTTTTATGCAGAAGGACTAAATATCACAAATGCATCAGTAACTCAGGCGCTTAGTATTATTAACAACAGTGGTAGTCATGTATTTCATTTTGGTTTAGTAGATACACCACTGCTAAAAATAATTAAAATATAGCAGAAAATGTACAAAGTCTTTTAAATAAATTAACAATCTGGTGAGGAATAACAAAAGGCAAAAAAAACAAACAAAACAAAAACAAATGTGATTGAGAGATAGAAAGAGCAGAGAAGGTGGTTTTTCCTCTGGGAAATTTTCTGGACCCTGGTGAGCTGTCTTTGCAGAGCACCGGAGCAGAAAGAAAGCAACATTAGGAGCTTGCCTAAAGTTGGGAATGCAAGAGGAAACTCCCCACATTAACCTCCTTAGTGTGTGGGCTAAACTAGAAATAAACCTGACACTCACCAAAAAGATTGTAAGAGAAATTGCTGGTCTCAGGTTTTGCCACAGAATCAGATGGAAGAGAGAGAGAAATAAAATCTCTCTGGAGAATTTGTCCCAAGATGGTATTCATATGTGTTTATGGCTAAATTTTATACTACCCTAGATATTTCAAGCTGATAATTTATTTTGAAATGGTCAGGTTGTTGTACTCTTGGGACCACAGTAAAAACTTTTCTCAAGAAAGCCAAAGTCACTATTAGTTTTGAAGAAGTCCAATTCCAAGAACATGAAGTGGCATATAACACACAAGGAAATGAGCGCCCATTTGCTGACCAACAGAAACAACATACAGCTGAATCTTTAAAACATGAATAAAAACATCAATTACTCAAGTTGTTCTTCACAGTTAAAGAACAAGGTCATCTTCATAGTCAGCCGAACAATAGCTCCTTTGGATCCTTAGATCTGGGTTGCATATGTTAGCAGTTGCAAAATGTGTCTGACCACACACCACAT
This sequence comes from Murina feae, assembly GCA_004026665.1. Lineage (NCBI taxonomy): Eukaryota > Metazoa > Chordata > Mammalia > Chiroptera > Vespertilionidae > Murina > Murina feae. The sequence goes on along the minus strand of PVJC01017644.1, from coordinate 16,192 downwards.
TCAGAGCACTTCGTGCACTCAGTCCTGAGCATCCAGTGATGCTGATTTATAGGTACTTTGTTGAGAAGCCTATCCCCAGGGAGCTATCCCATAGTTGGGAAGAAAAATATGCACACTGAAATCAAAGTGAATTGAAAATTTTAAATAACAAATATGGGCTATTTAAATTAGAAAAAAATATAAACATACCTTCTCTTCTATACTTTCTCATAGAAGTTAGCCTTTTACTCTCCCAGAACCTCTGGGTAAGGAGACAGACTTTAGCTAGAAAATTGACTAGGTCCATCGTACTAACATCTCTCTCCATAAATAAGGAGGGTAGAATTCCAGTTCTTTGGAATATATTAAGGAGCCATACTATTCACCCCAGTCTCCAACTTGCATTCCTGGTATATTTTCTTTAATATGAACCACTAGATCAATTATATGAGTACCTCATGCTCAAGCTTGTCAATTTTTTGTTTATCTCTTCCCCAGATCTGGTCCTAAACTCCATCTAATAGCCAACTATAGTTTATCACTGTCATTGTGTTTACTTTAGCCGGACAACTGACAAGTTTCTAATCCAGCATTCTTAGAAGCAATGAAAGCATCTTCAATAATTATTTACTATTATAGTTTACAGGACCCAGATTTCCCAGTACACATCTTTTACGTCATTGGACTAACTGAACTGAATTGCAATGTACTTCTCCAGCAAGAGATTCCAGTATTCATCACTCAAGTATATGCCTAAATTAAATCAACATCATCCAGGAAAATATGTAATAGCTCAGAATGTCCTTGATTGTAATGAAGTTTGGAGCAGAATAAGAAGACAACAGCTTTTTAAATCATATGAGAAAAACAGCCTCACTTGAGGTCATACATATGGCAAGTGTATTGTTTCATTAGAAATGCACTTAATAAACTTATTTTCACTTGAAGACTATGGTGGAAAGGATTGCCTTTACTTTGTGAATTTGAGTCCATGTGACTAGAAAAGAGAAAGTTAACTCAGACACCAGGTAAGATGGCTCTGTGGCAAATAGGATTGCTCTCTCAAAATTCCAGGATCAGGCATGTCTGCTTTTAGGGATGACATGTTCATATGATAATCCAAGAGCTAGCACTAGAATTCAAATTCTCAATGTCCACAGCTAGCCTCTGTGGCCCTTTTTAGCAAGTAAAGGCTTAAAACCAAACCCTACTTTCTGTTAGTAAACATTGTACGGTGTCACTTCCTTGGTGATATCACTTTCTGATTTTGGTTTGTGAGTCAGTTGTTCCCCAGGCTAAAGTTCAGCCCATTCCACTACAGAGGGTTAAGTATACCCTCCCAGTCATGACTTGTAAAGGCTAGCTTGGTGTCTATTTATTATTTAATATTTTATTGATTTTTTTTACAGAGGGGAAAGGGGAGGGATAGAGAGTTAGAAACATCTATGAGAAAGGAACTCTATCAGTTGCCTCCTGCACACCTCCTACTGGGGATGTGCCTGCAACCAAGATACATGACTTTGACCAAAATCGAACCTGGGACCCTTCAGTCCACAGGCCGACGCTCTATCCACTGAGCCAAACTGGTTAGGGCTTGGTGTCTACTTATTAACATATACAATAGCGTAAGCAAGTAGAAATGTCATTTCTTTAATATCACCTGCCTTATTCTCCCTCACAAGACCATTCCCTGAATTATTAAGTCCTCAGGACAATGAGGTTCTGGTTGACATAAAATAATCTTAGGGACAAAGCCTTGGGTACATTTACTCCAATGACAGAGTTTGGGTCAAATTAAAGCTAGCAGCTAAATCGCAGTTGTGTCTCTACTCCAGGCCCAGAAAAGCAGCAAAACCTGACATCAGGAACAGCTGTACTGGTCAACTATCCTCTACCATAGGACTATTGAATCAGTATAAACCCTAACCCTGACCATGACCACAACTCCCTTAGTCACTGTAATGAATGATTTTTCCCCCCTATATAAGCCGTACCCTGGAAGCCATCAAGGAGCTAGTTCTTTGAGCACTAGCTCACCTGTGCCTCCTGGTGTGGGCCACTTCCTAAAAATAAACCCTTTCTCTGCTGCAAGCCACTATTCCTGTCTGATTGGGCTTTGGTGCACCAGGCAATAGCCTCCTCAACATGGAAATCAAGCAGAAAGAGTGGTAGTGAATTCTTGGGGAGAGATTTCCTGTGTCTGAATGCCAACAAGTAAACTTCATTCAGTGTATGTCAGTATAGTAATGACCTAGTTTACTGTCTGAATGTCTGACACAAGAAAAAATAAATGTTTCTTTTCCTCCAACTTGGGCATCAGTAGTTATTGAAATAGAGCACGCAGCCCTAAAGTTATCAAAAGACGCCTCAGGAACTGTTGTGAAAACAAAACAGCCATCAAAGAGGAGAATTTCCCGCTCTCTCCATCCCACGCACTTCAACCTCCAGACCTGTTTTCTATCAGCTTCATCTGTGCAAGATTTATTTGAATAAAATATTTCATTGAGTACTAAAGGGGAAGAAAAATTGAAAACCACTGTTCTATTTCATCAACTATAACGGTATTTTGTTATAAATTATTTGGATAATCACAATTGTGCAGACCTCATTGTAAGCATAAATGATGAGCCTGGAAAGGTTTGTTCGAAACCATAACAACAAAACAAAGCAGCACTGTTGTCCCTCAGTTGCCAAAGATGACGGCCTACGCCTGGTGGGAACATGCTGTATGCATATGTGCGAATGCCTCATACTATACGACCATGATAATGAGAGTCTGTATGTTAAATAATGCATAATGGCAAATTATGCACTAATGTTTCTAAATGTGTCAGGAATGCTAGTAGGGTAGCTTACTCATTGTATCTTCTGGGAAGTATGATGGAGATCAGTGATGACACACAGATTTTGTAATTTTCACTTCTTGATTCTATCAAAGATAGGGATGAGTTTTTAGGTAGCCTCCTAGTGAGTTTAACATATGAGCACAATCTCTTGCAATTGAGAATGAGGTATACCGTACAAGAACTTATTCGAATCTTTCCCAAGCTGCTGTCCAGATTTTGTGGGGTCTTGGAGACATGCGCTCCAAAATCAATTTGATGTTCTCGATTGCTAATGTTTGCTTTATGGACTTAACATTAAACATATGTATACACATGTGGCCACTAAACAGCCTCATGCCTTTGCATTTGCGCAGACCGTCAAAATGCACTTAATTCACCTAAGGGGGTCTTTTCTGTGAGATGGGTCTTTCATCTTCACAAATTTGAGGTGATAGAATTTGAATAAGTTGGAAGGCTGAATTTAAGAGACCGCTTTCAAGGTGCTCATGTTGAAGAGCTTCTGAGGACAGGATGAATATGATCTTCAGCCTGTTCTGATGTATGTTAAAGAAGAAAGTCTGTCAAAGTCTTCATAACCTATTTCCCATATGATTATTTACATAGGTCATTTACTCAGATAAGGTTTTCGCAGCGATGATACGTGCTATATGCAATACCCCAGAGTCGATATTTTAAATTAAAATGGGGTTACCCTATCAAGCTGATTCCCATTCTGAAGGAGGATTTGCATTTTTAGAATCTTTAATTTAAAACAGTGAAACCTACTGGCACATTATCCACATTTTCATCTTCTCTCACTTTTCTTTGGCCAATAATACTGAGCACTTCTTGTTATGAGAAAAGTATGTAAATATTAAGCTGTATATTATCAACTAGGTTTTTCTTTCTCCTTAAGTTTTTTAGAACTAACATAAGTTGTTTTACCACAGGATTCTAAATAAAAATAAATTGCCTATTTCACTCCTTTATTACCTTTTATGTGGAAATCAACTTCAAACTTCCCTGGTATACATAGAAAGGTGTGATAGTCATATACAATTTGTATCTCATTCAGTATCAAATGTTTACCTAAGAGATTAAAGTATATGATTCCATAATAGTATATTGTTTTGTCTCAATGGAAGAAAAATGAGAGATATAGAATTAGTTGATTTCAATTTGTTTTGTAAGTTTTCCATAGAAATTTGAAAATTAGCATGCTAATTTTGAAATGCTTGAAGGATATTGTAAGACTCCTATATCACCTTTTCTAACCCACTTTAAAAATCATTTTCATTACTTTCTTTCTACTTTATTAGTAAAAAAATATAAATGTCTAATTTATTTTCTTCTTCTTTGGTTTCTCTCAGGTACAAATGTTTCTAAATGATCGATTATTCATTTTACTTATTTGTTATACAAAACCTAAAGTTCACTCTTTCTTTAGTGTAAGTGAATTGAATTTATTTCAGCATACTCAATGAGTTTGTCAATTAATTAGGCACTGGATCCTCACAGGTAAGTCCTAAAAAAATATTGATAACCAGTGAATCTAATTTTACCCTCATCCTTGAGGTTAATCACTTATGCGACAGCATGCATCTAAGAGAATGTAAAGGAAAGATGGTATGGTCTAGTGCATTTACTGTGTCCATATGCACAAGACCTACTAAGACTTGATTAAAAGTAAGACTAATCAGAGAACTTGTAAAATTATCGTTTTACATCTCACATCATTATTTAAATCAGGCTAAGCAGAGAAACATGTTGAGCAAATTTTTATATTGTATTTTCTTAAACTTAGTCATTTGTTCATTTACCAAATATTAATTGAGCATTATAAGTGCCAGAAATTAGACAGGATACTGTGGATACTGGACTATGTCCTTATTGTCTTGGAAGATTAAAACCTGGCTCCACCATGCGTGAACTAATATTTGTATTATTTAGTACTAGGGGCCCAGTGAACAAAAATTTGTGCACTTGGGAGGTCCCTCAGCCCAGCCTGTGCCCTCTCGCAGTCTGGGAACCCATCTGGAGATGTCCACCTGCTGACATGCCTGGCCAGCCTGGGTAAGGGGCTGATGGCTGTTTGCAAGCTGGCCAAGCCCCCCAGTGTGGACCCTCACCCCATTGGGGTGTGGCCAGCCTGGGTGAGGGGCTGAGGGCCGTTTTCAGGCTGCCACAGCCCCTTCAGGTTTTGGGTCCCTACTGGGGTGCTTGGGAAGCCTGGGTGATTTGCTGAGGGCTGATTTCAGGCTTTCAGGCTGCCCACAGCTCCCATTGACCCAATGTTCCAGCAAGGCTGGCTGGAAGCAGGTTTCTGAGGTTTATTTATCTTCTATAATTGATACACTGTTCCTTTAAGCTGAGGCCTAGGCAGGTAATGAAGCCTCCTGTTGGCTTCAGCTCCGAGGCTTCTATAATTGAAACAATGTTGCAACTATGTTGCCTGAGCTGGGAGAAACCCAGCTGGCCTAGGCAGACAGTTTACTCCTGATGCAACGGAAGCCTAGCTCCGTGACTGACAGCCTCCACCTTGGCTGGGTTAATTTGCATACAGCCACTCTGATTGGCCTATGGGCATTGCTTAGGCGTCCTGTAGAAATGGTTAATTTCAATATTACACTTTTATTATCCATATCCATAATATGTGAAACATAATGGTATCTACAATCATTTTGGTAGCTGAGAATATTAAATGATAAAATATGTAAGGTATTTTAAATTAATCCTGAGCTGAGAATATTAACTCAGTAATAGTAGTATCATCTGAGAGATACATTTAAGAAATAATTGCTAATTATAAATACTGCATTATAAAAAAGTATGGAAGTTAAGAAAGCTTATAATAGGATTATTCCACAAATAATAATTATTCAACTACAATTTGCCTAAACATGTAAAAGTATAAGCAAGACTACTATAGATCTTATATCTATGATAAAATATTAAATAATACTAAACTTTACAAAATGGAAATTTCATATCTGTAGGTATATCTTTATTCACCTTGTTCTAGAGACTCATCTTCAATTTTTCTCAATCCAACTATTTCTGAATAAAATGTCAAAAAGGAAGTCATTATAAGCCTCCATAAGTTGGGAAAAAATAATCAGGTTTCAAAATAAAAAATGAACAAAGGAATATGTGGGAAAATATTAGAGGGGTTTTCATAGCTGTAGTCTCAATAGCAATAATAAATCAGCCATGAAAATTCCAGGCACATTTCCACCACATATAAATCCACCTCTCTTAGATGTAATTATACCAAAGAAACCAGTGATCTAATCTGTGGAGATGTCGCTACATTTTACTAAATTATATTTGAAAAGACATGTATGTGTTGTAATCAGTGAGACATTAAATCTCATGAAGCATATCACCGCCTTTTATATACTAAATGCTCAATGAACATGTGAGTCTAAGGGAGGAAAGAATTCATACTTAAATGATTGAGCTAATAATGAAATCAATACCTACTGTTAAAATTACTTTTTAGCCCCAACATGCAGCTGCTCTTGCCCGGGTTGCCACATCAGCAAACCTAGATTTAGATACCTTTCGTGTCTCTGTGAATGTGCTACTTGACCAGAAACACAGTCTGTCAGAGTTGGCCAAACCAACTCTGGGTCTTCTTACCCCAAACACTGTTGATTATGTGACCCCAGCCAATCTCTTTCTTGTTGTTTACTCTTTACCCTCTATAACAGCGGTTGTCAACCTATGGGTCACGACCCTTTTGGGGTCAAACAACCCTTTCACAGGGGTCACCTAAATACATCCTGCATATCAGATATTTACATTATGATTCATAAAAGTAGCAACAGTACAGTTATGAAGTAGCAACGAAAATAATTTTATGGTTGGAGGTCACCACAACATGAGGAACTGTATTAAAGGGTCTATTAAGGGGTCGCAGCATTAGGAAGTTTGAGAGCCACTGCTATATAAGCTTCCTGCCTTCTTCCCATTGTGTAGTTCCCCTAATGGAGACTGTCCACTTCATGAACTGTTAAAGTTTGTTTGTGTCACCTAAATTGCATTCTTTAATTATTTTTAACAGTTTCAGGAAAAATGTAGAATTTAAGATACTGCCTTAACATAACATGGGTTTGACTTACATTCCCAAACAAGATCTGGAAGTTAAAGAGTTAAAGCCTCTCATCTATTATACATCACTGTTCAGATATTTCTAAATCTCTAATGGGAATGAGGTTTCCACTAGCAGAGTAATTCCACACATGAGTCTTAGTGAACCAGAAAAGGCCAAGAAACCATGGGGCTGTATCTGACATTTCAAGTTATTTTATGAAATGGCATATTAAAATAAGGTTGAACTGGATGTCCATCTCTTTAATCAATGTTAATTTATTGTAATTACTAATGCATTTTGCAAAGTGTTCCAGACAAGTTCATTAAATACTTTGCATAGCTTAAGGATTGAAGATAGAGTCCTGTTGTGAGAATACTCTACATGGCGAGAGTAGACTAGCCAACCTAAAATAATTCATTCCAATACTCCACAGCATTTTCAGCATACCCTTCTGTTTGTTATGTACCCTTACCCTAATGAGCAGCTTAAGATCTCAGAGAAACATGATTATTAACTGCTTCTAATGTGGTTCTAACGGTATCTGTGTTACATCCACATTAGAATTGTCCACAATTACTATTGTGAATACTTTAGCAATTCCTTAATTTAAGTCAGTGGTTCTCAACCTTCCTACTGCTGCAACCCTTTGATACAGTTCCTCATGTTGTGGTGACCCCCAACCATAAAATTATTTTCATTGCTAATTCATAACTGCAATTTTGCTACTGTTATGAATCGTAATGTAAATATCTGATATGCAGGATGTATTGAGGCGACCTTTGTGAAGGGTTGTTCGACCTCCAAAGGGGTCGTGACCCACAGGTTGAGAACTGCTGATTCAAGTGAATGCATAAAAATTGGGTGGACTGTATTTTGGACCATGATTATTTAGGAATTTATTCATGTTGAAAATATTCAACAGAACTTTAAAAAAATATTTCTTGATGAACAGAAATAATAATAGCTAACACTTGCTGACCACTATATGTGAAACAGGATCACATTGTTAAATGTCATTGCAATTAACATTGAACCCTCATGAAACAAGAAACTAGCACATAAAGATGTTAACTTAATAAGTCAAAACCCCCAACAAGGATTGACAGAATAGAAACTTGATTCAGTTTTCTGGAAACAAGATGCAGTAGTGGTTAAGCTTATGAATTTTTGAATCAGATTAGGCAATTTCAAATCCTAATATTAGTATTATGGCAATGTGATCTCAACTATGTTATCAGGTTCATTAAATATAAATTAGATTAATTATGAACTATACCACAAGGTTGAAAGTTATCTAAATGCAATAAGCATTTAATAAGATGATTATGTTGTGTTTATTAGTTTTTGCTCAGCCAGTGTTGCTCATTGGTTGAACATCAACCTATGAACTAGGAGGTCACAGTTCTATACCTGGTCAGGGCACATGCCTGGGGTTGGCGGCTCAATCCTCAGTGTGGGGTGTGCAGGAAGCAGCCAATCAATGATTCTCTCTCATCATCAAAGTTCCTATTTCTCGCTCCTTCTCCCTTTCTGAAATCAATACAAATATACTATATTTTTTGTGTAATTTTTGCTTTCAGTATTATCATGTCCAAATGTATGAACCCTTATACTTGAGATAGGTTTTGGCCATAGAATATTTATAAGTTGTATAGTCTGTGAGAAAATTCAGTCTTATGCAGGAATTGTTCTATGCAATGAATCCCTGGCCTTTACCCACTAAAGAGCTCAGTTGCCAAAATCTTATCAGTATTTTCTATAGCCCCCATCCCTGGGTGTGCTTCCCACTACTCCATGGGGCAAGGGATATCAAGCAGCTATTAAACAGGGAACACCTGACTTGGAATGACATGTTGAAGTAACAGGAGACTGACTGGAAAAAATTAAATATTTATATACTAATTATCCTATATAGTAAAAGGCCAGGTCCATAAGCATAACAACCAGAATGACTGCTTGACCAGTCACCATGAGGTGCATTGACCACCTCTGCGTCCCTCCTCATGCTCTCCTTCTCCCCACTGGCCCTCTGTCAGTCTGCAAGCAGTTATTTGCAGCGGCAAGCTAGGGACCTCTAGTATATGTATATTTCTATATATCTATAAATATATCTATACTATGGGCCTGGTGCACAAAAATTTATGCACTCAGGGGGGTCCCTCAGCCCAGCCTGTGCCCTCTCACACTCTTGGACCTCTCGGGGGATGTCCACCTGCTTGTGTGCCTGGCCAGCCTGGGTGAGGGGTTGAGGGCCATTTTCAGGCTGGTCACAGTCCCTTCAGGGTTCGGGTCCCTACTGGGGTACCTGGCTAGCCTGGGTGAGGGGTTGAAGGCCATTTTCAGGCTGCTCGCAGCTCCCATTGACCCAACAGCTTAGCAAGCCTGGCTGGAATCAGGTTTCTAGGGTTTATTTATCTTCTATAATTGAAACTTTGTTGCCTTGAGCAGAGGTCTAGGCAGGCAACAAAGCCTCCTGTTTGCTTCAGCTCCATGGCTTCTATAATTGAAACATTGTTGCCTTGAGTAGAGGCCCAGCCAGCCTAGGCAGGCAGTTGCAAAGGAAGCCTCCTGTTTGCTCTAGCTCCGTGGCTGCTGGCCATTATCTTGGCTGGGTTAATTTGCATACAGCCGCTCTGATTGGTTGGGGGCGTGGCTTGGCTGTTGGGCATGGCTTAGGTCTCTCAGAGTGATGGTTAATTTGCATATTACTCTTTTATTAGATTATATATGAAAAATACAAAAATTACATATCACAGAAATAGGATTTGTTAGAGTGACAGACACGTTTTCTCCATGGACTGTGACTCTATCCTAGTACTACATCCTTTCCCTTTGCCCATGAGTTTTATTTCTTAGTAGCCTTCCTTCACTTGGTTTCTTTTCCTTGGAGATGTCTAGACTTTTCTTTAATCAGGATTCAATGTGTTCTCTCCTAAATACTTTTTACATGGCTATCTCCTAACACCCAATCAGATGTCACTTTTCATTCACCTCCTAATGAAGCCCTGTTCTGGACCAATAAGTACTTAGTAGCTATCTCACCTCATCTGTGTCACTTTCTCTAACACCCAGCAGTCATTCTCTACCTCAACCATTCTGTTTTATTTCTGTTGCAGCATCTACATATTTCTGTAGATCAATGGCCATTTCTACGCAGCTCACACAGTGCCCCAAAAAGGCCTGGCACACAGTAAGCACAGACTAAGGCCCTATGTGAATAAGTGCATCTTATTCCTCACTGGAATACAGTCCCCAAATCCCCTCACCACTGATCTCCACTTGTCTTCAATGTCCAGAGTGCTCCTGGCTTTCATCTTGATCTGACAGAGAGATACAGTGTGGGGAAGGGGGTCTTATCACAAATTTACTTTAAAGGAAAATGTCGACATTAATTTAAAAGATGGTTCCTTTATCCTCCAAACGTTTGCTTTATATCTCACTAAAATACAGTTTTTAATTAACTGATTTTTTGCCCTAGAAAAGTTTATATGACTGAACCCATTAAGCATATGCTGGTGTTACTTATTCATGTTTTTACTCAGTATTGGTTCTCTTAAATCTCATTTTAGTATTAAATAATTTCCCCCAAATTAAATAGGAATATGGCCATGCCTGGTAGTAGAGTGGTTTTATCACATTAGTTCTCCTTCGCAGATGCCATGGTTTTTACGCAGTGCAAATGATCCTCTCATTACCAGATGGTATGAGAAAGAAAGTGCTTCAGGGAGGTATATGCCATAGAAGCCTGTACACTAAGTAGCTATAAAAAGTGAAGCTTTTTTAAACTTGCCAGCAAAGTATCTGAACTCAGCAGTGTGGACTGGGGAATGCAAACACTGAACACCCCATCTGACCAGATGTGCTCATTCCTAATGGAGAAGTTCAGTCAACCAATAAAATGTCTTCAAGTTAAAGCTTAGAGTGGTGATTATAATGCTAACGTTCTTGCCTGGAAAGCATAACTGCAGTAGACAGAGATACAAAAGAAAAGCAAACCAAATGCAGTATTTGCCAGGCTAACTCTTAATTTAGCTTAGTTTCAGAATTCCACAACTTACAGGATGCGATATATAAAAGAAGTACGTAGAGATAACTGCTGATTATATTTTACCACTCCAAACCTAACTCAATCATTGTTTCACTGCTGTAATCCTGAATATGATTGTAGAAGAGGCTTTTATCACATAACTACTTATCAAGATGATGGCCCAAATATTTATTCTCTCCCGATTTGGGATATTTATGCTTTCAACTATTAACATCCACTTAGTATCTCTAAATGGACCCTCTTGTTGAATGCCTGCTAACTCTATCATCACAGACATAAACTCCAAAAGGAGAACCACTCCAACCACTGTGCCCCCAAATTTATGCCTTGCTTTCCAGCAGGGGATTCATTATTTATTTCCTTTGCTTATCTCACTGTTTCCTTTTCCAGCCCTGCTCACCTGGGAGGGCATCCTCAGTGGATCTCTGAACTACAGAATGAACTTCAGATTTTCAGTTTTCTAACCTAGATAAAATAGGCTGTTAACCAAAATCTGAAAGTCATGATATTTCCTATTTTCCCTCTGGACTGAGTCAAAACTCATTGAGGTAGTCAGGATCCTATGATCCAGCTTTATCCTTTCAACCTTATTGTCCAAAAGACATGAATGTGGATTTTTTCTTCCTGAGAAGTCAGCTTATTCCCTTATATGATGACATCAGTGAGACATCCCAGTGCCTACTTGGCCTTGCCAGTTATCTAAAAGCTTATTCACAGCAAGTCTATTGACAATCACCATCACCACTGCCTTTTAAAAAACCTAAGTGTTTTTCTTCATATTTACTCGCATTTTAATAATGTGCCTTTTGTGATACATTGGTTAGTGTTGGCGTTTCTTCTGAGGAAGTTTCCTTGATCCCATTGCGAGTGTGGTAGAAAAGAAGTGCAGAACTAACAAACCTGCAAGTGAATTACAAAATAATAATAACTGGGAGTGTGCACTGTGTACTAAATGCCTTTTTATTTCATACGGAGATTGTGTGAAATGATGCCACCAGATTGACTGTGTCGCAATAAAGCAACCAGGCTTCTCATTTTATTTTCTTCTTAGATGTTTTTAATACTTGGTTTGTTAACATTGAAGCTAAGTTAGAGATATCTTAATATCACTATGTTACTTTATGGATTAAGGGACAGAACAGAACTGTTGGGTTCTCCACGCAAGTCCCTCTGCCAGGAAGTGTCAGAGCAGGGACACGGGCATCATCCTGGCAGCACTAAGGCTTTGCTGATGCAGGTTTTATTAAATTCTTCACTGGGGTTTTGTAATCACAGTTTAAAAGGTCTTCATTCTTTCTTATTTTAAATGAAAACAAAATTATCAGCCTATAAAGCAACTACAAAATTAAATTTAGTTTATTGCCATAGCATAACCTCACAATGACACCCCAAATGCGGTATCTATCAAAATTCAGGTTTTATTTATGTTTTTGTTACTTGACAGTTTACATACAAACATATAAAATTCTTTAAAATTCAACATTCACCTTGTATCTAAAGAAGGTATATGTTCTTCAAGTCTGTTTGCATAAAAACTTTAAATGTTTTTACCCTAGGGGTGGGGAGGGGGAGGTGGAGCCAGTTAGCTTTCTATTATAAATTAAAATTATCTTGGCAGAAGAAAAGCCTGAATAAATGTATTTATAAATAAAATATTCATTATATTTTACTTAGAGTGTTACTATATGCTTTGTAATCAGTATTTCTTCTTTTGTACTAGTAATTTTCAGATATTTTTTAAAATTCACAAAATATCTATTAACCTTTAGTGAAAAGGTTAATTAAGAGAAGAATACCTATTCATAATTATATTCACTTGAGCCAAGAAGTTTGAAGAAAATGACAATTAACAATGTGCTTTGAAGCAGAACACTTGATAAAGCCTGTGTTGCATTTGATCTCAATTGGATTAATTGGAACTTAGCAGTGATTTTCCCTGAGTTCAAGTATAGCTCAAAGTCCTGAGGCATCTATTGCTTGACTAACCTGGCATTATAAAAAATCAACAATACCTTTTTTTGGGTCCCTTTTCAGAAATGGAGGAAAGGGAGAAGCAAGAAACCTGAAAGAGAATCCCAATTTACAATGATCAAACCTGAGGTCTCTTTGGAAATATATGGGTACACAGATGACTTGAATTTAAGATCAGTTAGTTTGAAGACCAATTAGTTGACTATTAAGTTTGAATTATTTATTATATTTTGATTTTCTTAAAATAATGCAACATTGCTACAACAGCATAGAATATCCATACACAGTGGGGTAAAAGTAGTTTTACAGTTGTGAGTACATGAAACACAGAGTTTATACTTATATTATTATTTACTGATTATTACATTATTTTCCATATGAACAACTGTGAACCTACTTTTGTCTCACTCTGTATATGACTACTGCAATTAATTAGGTACATTTATTTTTCTTTTATAATTTATATTTAAAAAGTATATATCTCTCTCTGATATGCATAGTGCATATTTCCCTTTCATAGAATTTTACAAATAGTTTCTATACTAGAGGCTCAGTGCACAAAAATTTGTGCACTCGCGGAGGGGGGGGGGCGTCCCTCAGCCCGGCCTTTGCCCTCTTGCAGTCTGGGAGCCCTCGGGGAATGTCCACCTGCTGGCTTAGGCCCACTCCCCAGGGGATTGGGCCTAAGCTGGCAGTCAGACATCCCTCTGGCAACCTGGGAGCCCTCAGGGGATGTCCACTTGCCAGCAGGGAGCAGGCCTAAGCTGTAGTTGGACATCCTTAGCACTGCTAAGGAGGCAGGAGAGGCTTCCACCACCACCACTGTACTGGCAGCCATCAGCCTAGCTTGAGGCTGAGCAGAGCTCCCCCTTTAGGAGTGCACTGATCACCATGGAGCAGCTTCTGCACTGAGCATCTGCCCCTGGTGGTCAGTGTGTGTCATAGTAACCAGTCATTCCCAGTTGTTCTGCTGATAGGGTCAATTTGCATATTATCCTTTTATTATGTAGGATTCTTGCTTATTTATGATAGGTATTATAGAAAGGTGGGAACAATCCTGCAGCAAAAAGATGACTAAAAGAGAATTTATAAAATACTTCTCTGAATAAAAACTTGGAGCTGAATGAGTGAAAGTTTTTTTCAAGCAAGAAATCAAGTATAGACCAATATAAAAGACATAAATCCAGGCTGTGCCAGCAATTCTAAAGGTTGTTGAATAAAAGTTAATAGCAATGCTGAATCAAAGAAACAAATTGAAAATAGAGAAGGAAACAGAATAAACAGGAATATATACATAGATATGGGTTTGCATCATTGTTTTTGACTTTCAGATTATGCTCCTATATATGCATGACCTGAGGTTGTATATACTACATTCTTGGTGGGACAGAACTAAGAAATCCTTTCTAGGTATTATTTTTCTTAAGAATGTATGTGTGGAGGGAAGGGGATGCAGTAGGACTAGATATTTCAGAAGAGAATGTCTAAATGTAGGGCAAGCATGAAGACCCATGGTAATTCAGGGATTTTATTTGATGGAATCCTGGGAACCAACCTATTCATAAACACACAATAACAATGTTATGAATTAAGGGTTTCTTAAAAGTTATCTAAGAGATCATATTGGCATTTCTTCCATATCCCCATTCCCATTAGACTTAGTTTTCCAGGGAGTAAATAAAACCAATGATGTCTGGGCAAATTTTCTGAGACCCCAGGAATGATTAGCTGTACATCTGCATTTGAATTCATTTCTCCTGCCCACCCTGAAGTTCCTTAGAGGATTTCAGAACTCCCCTAAGCCCTAAACAAATTCTATTCATTTGGGAACTTTTTCAAGTCTTGAAATCAACCCAAGCCTGAACTGTCTTCAAAGCCATCACCATTCAGCAGATTCCCCAGCAATCGGGAAAGCACCTGGAAGATTCACGGTGTCACACAATCATATAAGTGGTTTAGAAATGTGTTCTAATGAGGTGTTTGTCCTATGGGAAAAAGAAAGGCTTGACTCTAATTAAAGTTGAAGCCAATGTATTTTTTTTTTTTTGCAGTTTCATTTAAAGATGATTAGGGGATGTCTTCTCAGTTATAAAAGTTGCATGACTACGCATTTAGACAAACTTCAGGCAGAATCTGCAATATAATAATATGTACCCACACAAGTATTACGGTCAGCTATAGTTTACTCTGTGAAGAGAGTGTTCTCAAAAAGTTTTAGTGTTGGCAGAAACTTATAAATTCCAAATTTATCAAATTACTAGAATTTGAATTCTAAAAATCCAAACCACTGAGTTGTTGTAATAGATGAGAAATCGTTGCTAAAAAGCTCATTTGAGAAAGTCTCTCCCATTGAAGTAGAAGCTTGGGCTGTGCAAATGTACATAAGTATTTATTTGAATTTCTTGCACGCTTCTAAATTTACCCTAGAAATGGCTTTTAGAAAGTTATATTATGCCAGAGATAAAGGCAATTTCAAGATAATAAATTCAAAAATTTTAAGCTAACTTCTATCTTTAGACACTGCTGTGCTTGTAAAATATTTTCCTCTGGAACAAGCAGCTCCCCTTTCATACTGATGTTAACATTAGTAATAATTAAAATGTATCCCATTCTAGCAAATCTGGGTTTTCAGTTATATCTTCCTTATATTATGAAATACATTTTCAATTTCATTATTGAAAAAAAGGAAGAAAAAAGCTCAAGAGAGTATCTAATTATCATACAAGTAATTTTACTAGATTAATATCAGCCCCATGCCAATTCTGTGCTTCTGAACTCCATGAAGTATCTAGGACAATCCTAACTCTTCTCTAGGTATCACTACTAAAGTATCCAACATAAATGGACAGATGTGTATTTGTAAAGATTTTATGAAATAATAGTCAGTCTCCACAGATAATTTATTACAAACTGAGTCACCCATCCAGGGTCGGTGCTATGCTTTAATATGACCTATTAGAAAGCAAGTGTATGCTTGCTGATAATTTTAGATAATAGGCTTTTCAGATACAGAATAAACAGTATAATTTTTAAATTATAAAATTTTAAATAATTAAAAGAAATGAGATAAAATTTTAAGAAGACCAGGCTGATTTCTATAAATGAAGCTAAATTAATATATATATATATCTTCTATAATAAAAGCAAAACATGCAAATGTGACCGTTACCACCAGCCAATCAGAGCGGTTGTATGCAAATTAACCCAGCCAAGATGGAGGCCAACAGCCAATCAGAGCGGCTGTATGCAAATTAACCCAGCCAAGATGGAGGC
>PVJC01017643.1:0-22857 GCA_004026665.1 Murina feae | reverse complement strand
GTTCTGGAGTTTTTTCTCCTGTAATTGATACTGTTTCTTGAAGGCCTGGGGTTATCTTCTATAATTGATACACTGTTCCTTTAAGGCGGCCTTCTAACTAACTGAAGCCTCCTCTTTGCTTCACCTGGCAGCGTCTATAATGAAACAATTGTTACTTTTACTGGTTAGGCCGGAGCTGCTCTTTCCTTCAGCTCCGGAGGATTCTATGATTGTTACATTGTTTCAAATGTTTCAAAGCTGTGTTTTGCTAGAGGCAGTTTAATCGGAGCTGAGCTGAGCGGGCGCAGCTTTACTTTCGCTCCTGCCGCAATGGAAAGGGCTGTTTACTCAGGTCCGTGAGTGGCGGCCGCCATGTTGGCTGGGTTAATTTGCATACAGCCGCTCTGATTGGCTGGTGGGCATGGCTTAACCGTCTCAGAGAAACGGTTAATTTTAATATTTCGCTTTTATAGATTATATTATATTTATTATATTATATTATATTATATTATATTATATTATATTATATTATGTTATGTTATATTATACTAGGGGCCCGGTGCACAAAACTTTGTGCACTCACGGGGGTCCCTCAGCCTGGCCTGTGCCCTCTCGCAGTCTGGGATCCCTCGAGGGATGTTCACCTGCTGGCATGCCTGGCCAGCCTGGGTGAAGGGCTGATGGCTGTTTGTAGGCTGGCCAAGCCCCCCAGTGGGGACCCTCATCCCATGGCCCCTTCAGAGTTTGGGTCCCTACTGGGGTGCCTGGCCAGCCTGGGTGAGGGGCTGAGGGCTTTTTCAGGCTGGCCACAGCTCCCACTGACCCAAGGTCCCAGTGAGGCTGGCTGGAAGCAGGTTTCTGGGGTTTATTTATCTTCTGTAATTGGAACTTTGTTGCCTTGAGTGGAGGCCACAGCCTTCATAAGCAGGTAACAAAGCCTCCTGTTTGCTTCAGATCCATGGCTTCTATAATTAAAACTTTGTTGCCTTGAATGGAGGCTACAGCCAGCCTAGGCAGGCAGTTTCCTCCATCGCTGGCTTCCTGTTTGCTTTAGCTCCTTGGCTGCCGGCTGCCATCTTGGCTGGGTTAATTTGCATATTGTCACTTTTATTGGCTGGTGGGCATGGCTTGGCTGGTGGGTGTGGCTTAGGTGTAACAGAGTGAGGTTAATTTGCATATTACTCTTTTATTATATATTATATTAAGCATAATGTAATATAAATGGTACAAAATAATATATGTTATGATATGTGTTAAAATATAATGTATTATAACATAATGTGCTGTGATATAGATCTGGATTTGAACAGTGATCTTATATCTTAAGAGCTAGGTAGTAAAATTATTTACTCCCTGAATTTAACATTACTCATCTATAAAAGAAAGTAATAATAATAATAATAATAATAATATGTAACTTATTTGAGGTATGGATTAGTTGCTATAGTATATATAAAACACTCTAGCTCTAGGTAAATATTTAATGAATATTAGTAGCCATTATTCTTGGTATTATTATTATTCATATGCATATATACTAAATATTTCCATGAAATTTTATAAATTCAAGATTATTTTGCTAACGCTCAGAAATTTGCTGAATTCTCCTCCTCCCTTTCCCCTTACACAAAACAAATAAGCTATGGATATTTTTCTACATCAATGGATTTTCATAACTATCTTTTTTTAAAACATATTTTTATTGATTTCAGAGAGGAAGGGAGAAGGCAAGAGAGATAGAAACATCAATGATAAGAGAGAATCATTGATTGGCTGCCTCCTGCATAACCCCCACTGAGGATCAAGCCTGCAACCAAGACATGCACCCTGACTGAGATATGAACCTTTGGTTCATAGGTCAACTCTCAACCACTGAACCACACTGGCAAGGCCATAACTATCTTTTTAATGGCTTCTTACTGTCTAGTATGTGGATGTAGCATATGTTTTAATGCCTTCTCTATTGTTAGACATTTAAGTTATTTATAACTATAAATTATAAATAATTCTGAAATGAACACCGTCATGCATAATTATCTCTACATGTTCAGCTATTTTGTAAAAATAAATTCTTTTTTTAAATAAATTCTTATTCAAGGGATTAATTATGAAAGAGAAACAATTGCAAAGGAAGTGGTTCTTCTAGAAAATTGTATATTTTCAAATTAACCTAATTATAGAGGAAAAGAAGGGTTGATTCAATGGTATATTATGCATATTAGTTGAAATCTTTTAGTTGCAAGAAAATGTTAACTCAGGGTAAACAATAAAAGGATTTTCATCTCAGAATTAATATTATCAATTTTAGTTTCTGTCATTGTTATATTGCCATAAGCAGATCAACTCACTTCTTTTATTTCCCTCATTTTTTAAAGGTGACTATGGCCATTTCTGATTATCATATCCAGAATCACTAGTCCAATGCAAGAAGAGATATCTTTTTGTATCTTCTTTTATTATCACTGAAAAAGATGGATACTTAGCTAGCTAGATGTAGTAAGACAAAGAGCAAGCCATGTGAGATAGAGAGCAAGAGAAAAAATAGAGAGAGGGCAGAGAGATAAGGGGACAGGGAGAGAGAGAGAGAGAGAGAGAGGGAGAGAGAGAGAGAGAGAGAGAGAGAGGAAGAGCTTGAGAGAAGAGACAAAGAGATGGAGAGACAGGTAACCTCTAGGCATTAACCCTTCCTACAATATGTTCTACATATATCAGGAAGCAGAAGGTCTACATAAAGGCTAAGCATAAGAAATGAGCCCACTCTAAGTGAACATGATCTAATAGAGAGCCTGGAATATGACAAGTATGCATAAAAAATATTGTTTTTTCCTGAGGGAAGATATAGAAAAGCAGGTTTACAAAAATAAAATATTCCTATTATAGTTAAGTTGTTATCTTCCAAAGATCCCCCAGTCTTAAAATTCTTAACTCAATGTCCTAAGGCACTAAATCTATAATTATTTAGGATTGGGATGCCTTCCTTTGAGGAAGACATGAAAGTACATCATGAGAGTCCTTCCACATCTGAAGGCTGTTCTCATAATAGTAATTGTTTTTCTTGTGTCCTCCTGTGCCCAGACATATAGGTAGTTCAGGACTTGGCAGAAGTCTTTGAAATAGGCCTTAATCATGTTATTTAACTGCAGTGGAGAAGTCTGAGAAACTGCAATTCTAGTCTCCATCTCAAATTAAACCTACCCATGTTAATTAACAGCTCACTAGATGTAATCAAATGAGAGCCACATATCTCCTATATAACAAAGGAGAAACATGTAAATTGACGTCCCTTCACTATGCTCACCAGTCAATCAGGGGTGAATATGCAAATTAACCCAACAAAGATGGTGGGTTAATTTGCATACACAGGCACCAGGTGGAGAGCAGAAGGAGGAGAGCCAGTAGCTTGAAGGGATGTGGTTTCCTCGGTTCCTTCCTCAGTAATACCCTTGGGTGGGCGTGGCTCCCTTTGTCACTCCCAGCATGGGGAGCACCAGGAATTCTGGGAATAGTTGTTCTGATGGCGGCCCCAGGACCAGAAGTGGAATCCCAGAGTGTGGGGAGCACCAGAAATGCTGGGAATCATAGTTCTGGTGGCAGACAGATCTCCTAGACACTAGAACAAATGAACCAGGAGCAACTTACTGTTGCAGTGGGGGATGGAGGGAAAGCAAAGGTGAGAAACATAAGAGACATAAGTAAAATCAGAGTGTCTAGGAAAAATTAAAGGGGAGATATCCTAAAACTTCCAGGAAATCACCACCAATGAGGCAAAGAAAAGAAAAAAGCCTCTGTTATTCTGTGAGCAACAAACCAAACTGGGTTGGGGGTCTCAGACAATTCGGTTCTATGGTTGCAAAGACAGACAGAAACTCCCAGATTGGAGAGGGTTCCCCTGAGAGCTCCCAGATTGGAGAGGGTGCAGGTCGGGCTGAGGGGCCTCTCCCACCAACCCTCCTCCCACCCCCGCCCTGTGCACGAATCTTCATGCACTGGGCCCCTAGTATCTAATATAAGGAAGGATGCTCCACAGTTTCTTTCTACACAAATGCTGAAGTCCTGAGAAACTGAGTTCCACATGTTGGTTAGTTCATCCTCAATTTCTTATTGACTTCAGCTCAGTCAGAAGGATCTCACTCAGGTTACTGCTTTAGTCACCGTCAGCAGCTCTAGACTAGTACGCTGTTTTAATGTCCTAGGGCTGTCACAGAACATTAGACTGGTGCCTCCAGCAAAAGGTGTTTATTTTCTCATAGTTCTAGAGGCTAGAAATCCAAGCCGAATGTGTTGGCATGTTTTACCCTATGACCCCTCTATTCTTGGCATGTAGGTGTCCTCACTCTTGCTGTGTCATCACAGTCTTTTCCCTGTGGGTGTGAATCCCTGATATCTTTGTTTGCCCATGTTTCTTCTTATGTGGATGCCAGTTAGACTGGATTAGGGCCCAACCACTGACTTAATTTAACCTTAATTACCTTTTTAAAAGCCATATCTCCAAATACGGTCACATTCTGAAGGATTTGGGGGTTGGGACCTCAACATATGATTTTTAAGGGTACACTATTTCAGCCTATAACAGATGGATATAGTTTTTTCCATTAAGCGCGAATTTTTAAAAATCTTAAACTAAGAGTCTAAGTAGTAACTCTTTTCACATAAGCAAACATGGTATTTTCCAGTATCTATCTGTTGCCAAATATCCTTCAAGCACTCCAAACCGAGGCCTGAAAATCACTCAATTCTAGGACACTTCAGTTTGTCTTCTATCAAATGTAGATTTAAGATCCTTTGCTCTGGGGTTTTGGTTTCCCTAATATAGTTATTTAAATTCTTTCTCAGTATACCCCTGCAATAAGAGACATAAAGTGCTCAAAGCATAAATTATTTAAGACTGTCACTTCTCACTTTTCTGACAAGAAATATCTATGACAAAAATAGGCAACCATCAATTCAATATTTAATCCAGGTTTATACTTGATTTATTAGAACTCTGCCTTCTTCCTTCCCACTCCCATTAATTTATTTCCTCTTCTTTATATTTTTATTTAGGGTCTTAAACTATTTATTCATAGATATATTATTTTAGTGTCATAGCCCTATGGCTTCCCCAACTAAGATCCTTGTCATTGTAAAATTCTCCTAGGATTGCATGAAGGATTACATTAACCCCATCTCAAATATTTTTACCTTTTTTTTGTCTTTAATAAGGAGTCTTCAAGTTGGTCTTATTGTTGACTAATTATCTGTAGATTTTAGATATTCAGATGTTCTCCATTGCTTCCTGAATTGATGCTGTTTCTGAAGGAGTCATTGAAGTAGATTTTCTCATCTTCAATCTTTCATCTTCTATGCCTCAGACTAAACTGCCACGTCATTTGACACTGCCCAAACAACCACTTTTATTTCCAACCAAATTAAAGAGCAAGTGTACCAAGTACATTCTCCCCATTGGGAGGCTTGCCCCTCACCACTGTTTTTTAGGATCACCACTGAGGGGGAGCTGAGTGTAGCAGCAGTAGATGTTAGGCTTACACACATCTATCAGGCTGACTCTTCCACGAATCAAGCTTGGTATTGTCCCTTCTCTCTTAGTTTGGGACTGCAAAGTACTTTAGGGAGCCAATAGAGAGGCCCTGGAGGAACATCAGTGGGTGACATGGGGATTTGGGCTACGATTTTGTGCAGCACACTACTGATTCTGCTCATGTCTCATCCGTGATGCCCCACTTCCATCTTACAATGAGCTGCTTCTGGGCATTGTTTTTATGACTTGGCCGAAAATGAGTAGCTCTGGTTGGGTAACCATTCGATGCTCCATGACTAAGAGTTCTATTCCTGCTTGGGGCAGGCTAGATATTTTGCTACAGAATTCTAGAGTTCTAAGTTATAATTCTATTTTGGGTCCTTGTAATTAAGTCTACATTAGATAGATACCTGTAAAACACTACTGCAATGTATACCCAAGTGACAGGGCTGCTTGCATCATAGCATGAATCTACTGCCAGATTATTTCCTCTCTCAGCCCCCCAAACTGGCAGCTTTCTTTGGCTTTCAGTAAATGTGTTGGAGTAATATTCTCAAGTGTAGAATATGTTGCCTCTCTATATCCTGAAAGGTCTAACAGATGATGTGCTTTCTCCTTACTCATGGGAATTGGGAACTATAATAATTTGTCTTTTACTATGGACTGGATATCCTGGGAGATCTTAGATTACTGGACCCCTAAAATTTTTGCAGATATGGCAGACCACCTTCTGGAACCCACATTTCTTATCAAAACCTTCAATGTACTTGCCCCTTTTTGATTATATGGATTGGCTAGTATAATGTCTTTTAATATAAGGGACCAATATGTCATTCTATAAAATAGCTAGATGATTTTAGTCCTTTTGAACTACATTTTAAGAGAGTGTAAGGGCCTAAGAGCCAGAACAGAAATATATATTTGCCTTTCCAATATAAATGTGAACTACTTACAGTCCCTATTTTGATAGATATGGAAAAGAATATATTTATCAGATCAATAGCAATATACCAGGCACCTAAGGTTGTCTTAATATGATTTAGTAAATCTATCTGGCATCATAGCAGCCACAATTGGGTCTATTATTTGTTTCGGGTTGAATAGATTAATATCAGTTTTCATGATCTAATTTATTTTTGTAGAAGCCTGATTGGTGAATTAAATGGATATAAATACTACTTCTATATCCTTCTCTTGGGAAGTGACATTTTTTAAAAAAATCTTTAAATCTTGTTCAAGAGTGGAGAACAGTTTTAAGGAATTCTAATTCATCTTGCCCACCTTAATAGCTTTTGCTCCATAGGCCAAAGAAACAATGTGAAGGTTCAACCAACCCCCAAATTGGTTCATTACAAATATATACTCAAGTACCTTGAAAGTGACTCCTGGACCTACTGAACCCAGTGAGAGTTGAACTTCAGCCTAGACTCCATTTATTCCTCGGCTTCCATATGCCTCCATTCTGTCAAGGTTGCTATGATAACATCTTATATTTCTAAGTATGAAGCTCAGCTCGGACCCTGGTTCCAATGGTCCTTAGAATGTCTTTGTACCCCTTTCTCTAGTATAAGGTATCTGAGCAAAAGTCCATATAATACAAAGAAAAAGGGCAAAATTATTTTATAGGCACTTGTCATATTTATACAGTTCCTTCCTTCCCATCAATCAATGGATTCTGAGAGCTGGTTCATGTCTGGATACTGGGCAAGGGATCATGACTTTATTGGAGCAGCTGCCTTCAGCCTCCTGATTAACAATCATTTATTTATTCATGTTCTATAGATGGATCAATAAGCTTTGTTGAGCACTCATCTATCTTGCCTTTAGAAATGCAATATTCTATTAAATATTTCCAGAGCTCTCTGCAAGTGAGGCCTTCTGGCTTCTGCTCTGACCTACTCTTCAAAACAATAATCACACCTATCTTGCTTCCAATAGTTAAGCACCACCAAGTGGCTTTTTGTATTTTAAAATCCTACCATTCCATCTTTATTAGGAAGGTATGTCTACAAGCACATCATGTGCTTCAATCTTTCCTTACAGAGACAATCATCATTAAAAAAAAAAAAAATTCCGCTGTTTCTTGTTATCAGAACTTTCCTTATGGCTTTGATAAATGTAGCAACTTCATGGTGCTCTTGCAAAAACAGTTACCTTGTGAGATTCTGACCATTAATTGGAATATTTATTCTATCACGCCCAGTTCTTTGAGAATTTTGATTAACTATTCATTGTTGTAACAACATTTCTGGATTTTTATCTCATTAAATGCAAGTCATTATCTTTTTGGAATATGCAAGAAGCAACAAAGCAGTGTATTCATTAGTATCATCCAGGATGATACATAACAGTCCTTTCCAGGATGTTAAATTTTATATTTCAGGAGTGTTCCTAGATTGATTTAATATTCCATATTTAAATTTTGGTTCCATTATCTTTATCTAGCATCTTGAGGATCCAGTTGCATGTTTATCTACCGGGTTCTGCTGGTACATGTTGGCTGGGTTCTACAGATCCCTCAGCATACAGCAACCTCCTCCTTCAGAAGACTCAGTAATCCCCTGGCCTGATGATTGTGACTTAACTCTCTTTGTTAGTCTGATTGCCAGAAGGGGAAGTGACAGTAGACCTTAAGAGGGAGGAAGAGGCATGCATTCTTGCAATTCAGGGGCCTCTGAATTATTTTTAAGAAAGTGGAGAAAGCTTTAGCCTTTCACAAGGAGGATGAAACGCGCATCCTCAGAGGTCCAAGAGAATCTAATGTTTCATGGTTTGCAGCTGCATTATCTCAGACATCTCCATTCAAAGTCTCAAGACTCACTTCTTCCCAATCTAGGACCTAACCTTAGCATAGCAAATATGCCAGGAGTCAGAATTCTGGAGTGCTGCTATTCTTTATGTCCTGGAACCGATCATCAGCACCCCCTCCCCCGACCCCAGCTGCAAAAGAGAGAATATTTTTAAAAGCTGAAAGGAGCCCTTCTGACTTTTTATACCTACCCTTGTATTGGTGAGAAATTGCATTAAGCCTTTCAGCGCTGTTTTCCTTCCAATACATCAATGATTCCATTTTATGCATATCTATTCTTTTCCTCAGAGTTCTCTATCAACTCTGATATACATATCAGTGCATTTCCATCCTCTAGTATTCCATCATAGTTCACTCACTAGTGAACTTGCTAACATTGCATCACAAATATATTGTATGCTAAGAGCAATTAGTGTTCCAACTAATACCAGAGATGACCTCCTCGTTACCAGCCAGCCAGCTAATGATCTGATCCCATTCAGAGTTTACTTCCGAGGACCACTTCTGACACCAACTATTATGAATCTGGTTCCTTGGAAAACAAACTCAGAGACTCTGGCATTTGTGTGGGAGGGGGGCAGTTTTGGGGGTATAATCTAAGTAATAACATCTGTCAAAGATGCAAAGTAAAGGACTGGATAGAAGGAGTAGTTGAACTGCGATGTAGTTCCAAAAGTAGCCTCAACTGATCCTGTATAGAATAATGAAGCTGGGATGCTCCTTTAGAGTCTTCCTGAATAAAGTCAAGGGGCCAGGCCTCAGTACTCACATCATAACTACTTAGTGCACACAGGGTTTTTCAAAGGAGTGTGACCTTGATTGAGGTAGCTTTTTTCAAATGTTGGCCGTTCTTGGAAAGGAACTCAGCCATGAGCCCCCAGCAGCTAACATTCTGGGCAGTTGGATAAGTGAGTGCCTTAGGCATTAAGATTAATGTAGATGGGCTAAAATAATGTGCACTCCATTTTTGATAATAATAAAAATAAACTAAAGGGAATGATAAGAAGAGAGTTCACTATTTTCTGATGAAGATGTTTTAAGAATTGTCATTTTCGTCTCAGGAAGGAATAAGACTGTGCTGAGCTTTCCTCCTTATCCCGATAATTGGAAGCACAGCACAAATTATGACCTTGAGCTCCTGGGCATCCACTTAAAGTAAATACTGTTATCAAGGAGTTCTGGGATCTGTTCAAGGAAGATGGTTAAAAAAATGCCTGGGGATATGATGTATTTCCTTTTCATTAGGAGAAGCATATGTTTGTCAGAGATATGTATTATGAGAGAAAGCAGCATGGGTAAATTTATTACAGCTAGAACTGATCAATATTATGAACAATATAGCATGGTTTATTGAATACATATTATAAAACAGGAAGTATAACCTTCAAATTTGAAAAACAAACTCAGGTCAAAATAGTTAAGTCATTTAACCATAGTCAGTCACAAAATAAGTAAGAACTAATAAGAAAGTTCAAACTCTCTGTGTATATGCTTTTTTTTTTTTTTTGATACTGCACTCCTGAGTACAGCATAAAATATCTTGAATTGCTAAGGTAGCAATTATGAAAAACAAGGATAAAGAAGGCAGGAAATTGACTCTCAGACCAGACGCACATGTCAAAATGAGTCATGGGAAGAAACAAGTTTGAGTGGAGTTTGTTTAACTTAATGGCCCCAGTGTTCCAAATGTGGCTGCAAATGGTGAGAGGCAGCTGGGATGCAGGGTTGTTGACTTGACCCTCTACAGAAAATCTCTGAAACATTTCTGAAATAGAAGATTTTTTTCCAAGCTTAGTCTTTTATCCTAAGCTCTTTGGCAAATATTTCTCTGTTTATGAGCTGAAGTAAATTTAAACAGAAAACTTTACAAGTTCCTTTCTGATTACACAGCAGCAATTTCCCGATTGTTTTCCTTGGGAATCTGGTTGGTAATTACTAAAACTCCAAAGCTAATTATGTTGTTATGCTAGTGGGACCACAGCTCTTGACGAGAAATCTTTCCCATTGACAGCCCCGATTTGTGCACACTAGAAATCCCACTTTCACCTTAAACCCTTCCTCTTCTTCTTCCTGCCCCTCAGGGGTGGTTGGGAACAATAATTCAATTGAAATGCTCCTTTAGAGAGGCAGATTTTTCTTAAAAATGTTTAGTCGAAAAAGAAAATAATTTATGCTTTTAAAGAGCGTGAGCTCAGACTGCTTCCATGCCACTTGAGTGACTACATGAAGATGCCATATTTTCATGGCAAACTGGTTTCCAAGAGGACTGAGGCCTCTTTAACAAGGCAGAGCTAAATAGAGTATAAATAAGTTACATGAAATAAGTAATCATAGACTGTATTGTCTGGAAGAGCTAATATCTGACACCTCACGTGAGAAAGGATGCTATTTCTATAGGCTGCTAAATGTGTCGCAAGGTGTGAGACTGCAAGTCTACAAGCATATAACCATTCCTGGACAGGCCATGTGTCCGAAGCATCCCACATCAAAAGCCAATGCCGCCGCATATTTTAACAATATCACATTCAAGTAAACAAAACAGCAAATTTGTTTAAATAGTATGCTACAAACAAAGGAATAAGCATTTATTTGAACGAGTTATTAGGCTTTTTTATTTTTTATGAGTTGTTCTCTTCTGAGACATTAAGGAGAACTTAAAACATCCAAGGGAATAAAGAATGTAACAAAGATTGTAAATGGCCAAAGATCAAGACCTGCCAAATTAAAGCCGACATAGCAAAAGCACCTTAGCTATATATATATTTTTAAATATATTTTATTGATTTTTTACAGAGAGGAAGGGAGGGGGATAGAAAGTTAGAAACATCGATGAGAGAGAAGCATCGATCAGCTGCCTCCTGCACACTCGCCACTGGGGATGTGCCTGCAATCAAGGTACATGCCCTTAACCGGAATCGAACTGCGACCCTTCAGTCCACAGGCCAATGCTCTATCCACTTAGCCAAACCAGTTAGGGCAGCTTTCGCTATATTTTTGTATCTTCAGGGGGAAAGGACATAGTCCTATCTTTGGGAAAATGGGAATATGTTCCAATCGTGCCTCTAGGGCACACTTGTTTTGTCACCTTGGGCAAGGTTACTAATATTTCACTGTTTCTTAGTTTTCCCATATAAAACAGGGTAGAAGATGCTATCATGCCAGTGATGGGAAAAAACACCTTCTGAAATGTTTGCAATTCAAATTACTGAAAAAGAAAATATGATTTAATTTGCAGCATTAGTAAATCTCTGATAACAGCATAGTCCTTAACAGCACAATTTTACAGCAAAATGGTCTTAAGGTGTGGTTCATTTAAACATGTCAGTAAAATATATATTTCGGTGGACAGTGCTATGCAGTATAAACACTGGATTTTTTGTTTGTGGGATTTAGGACACACACTGATTTCAGCCTTGCATCTGCTATGTACTAAGCTGTTTGACTTTGCATAAAATATTAATATTGTTAATATTTCAGCTCCTCACTGCTGAATTTCAGTAGCTTTACCTATAACTTAAGAATAACAATATCAATTACACAGGGATGTAAAGAATAGAACAACATAAGCAAAGTTTCTCTCAGAAGCAGAAAATGCTTAATACATTTTCTGTAATTTACACATGAGATTAAACAGGAAAATGAAATAATTACATTGATTTAAATATTTTCTTAAAATTGAAGATAAATTGTAATCATCACCATCCTAGATTTTTAAGTCTTTCTTTCTCCACCCACCACTCTAAACAACAAACAGCAACAGCAAGAACTAAACTGCATTAATACTGGCTATTTCTGAGGGGATCTTTTTTTAAAAAAAAACAAACAACAACACATATTTTATTGATTTTTTACAGAGAGGAAGGGAGAGGGATAGAAAGTTAGAAACATCAATGAGAGAGAAGCATCGATCAGCTGCCTCCTGCACACTCCCCACTGGGTATGTGCCCGCAACCAAGGTACATGCCCTTGACCAGAATCGGACCCTTGAGTCCGCTCTATCCACTGAGCCAAACCAGTTAGGGAGGGGGAGGGGGGATTTTCTTTTTATGTTATGAAATAAAATTCCTTTTGAAGACAAACATCTCAGGTAGTTTTGTTTATATTATTATGCAAATTACTCATTTTAATGCAAATGTAGCTTATTGTTTCACTTATTAAAACCCTAATAAAAACGTCAATCATCTGATTAATCCAGCCAAGCAAAATATGATCTTATTGGCTGGATTACAATCACATTTATGTTTTGTGAGAAAATCAGAACCTGAAATATTTTCATTAGCCTGGTGGCATTTTAGTTCACAATAATTATATATCATTGATAAGGCACTGATGGTTAGAGTGGCTTTACGACCATTAAAATTTTGAGAAGATGCTAAAATATTTAAAAATAATGATAAAAGGTCAGTGTTTTGGGTACTGAATGAAATGACATATTTATTCCCAACAGTGATCCTAATTTATGTATATTTATTATACTGAATTGAATGAGCAGCCTTAAAACATCCATGAAGTACTTCAGTGGTCAATTTCTTTAATGTGACCATGAAGTTACAAATGTTGAGACTTTCAAACAATCCTTGGTTTAATTATTAATATATATGTTATATTTATATTAATACAAATAATATTAATTGTTATTTATTAATATATGTATTAATATATATTTATTAATAATTATTTATTAATATATTATTATTACATAATAAATAATATATTAATATATATTCATTTCAGAGAGGAAGTGAGAGGTAGAGAGAGATAGAAACATTAATGATGAGAGGATCATTGATTGGCTCACTCTTGTATACCCCCTACTAGGGATAGAGTCGCAACCTGGGAATGCGCCCTTGGCTGGAATGGAACCCAGGACCCTTCAGTCCACAGGCCAACACTCTGTCCACTGAGCCAAACCAGGTAGGGCCCATGGTTTTATTATTTATGCTTTATGAAACTCAATGATCATACACCATGACCAAGTAGGATTTATCCTGGGGATGCAAGGATGGTACAATATTCGCAAATCAATAAACATGATACATCACATAAACAAATTGAGAGATAAAAATCACATAGTCATATAAATTGATGCAGAAAAAACATTTGACAAAATCCAACACCCTTTCTTGATAAAAACCCTTAGCAAAATAGGAATAGAGGGATAATACCCCAACATAATAAAAGCCATATATGACAAATCTACAGCCAACATCATATTCAACGGGCAAAAACTAAAACCATTTCACTGAAGAACAGGAACAAGACAGGGATGCTCACTTTACCACTCCTGTTTGACATAGTACTGGAAGTGCTAGCCATAGCAATTAGACAAGAAGAAGAAATAAAAGGCATCCAAATTAGAAAAGAAGACACAAAACTGTCATTATTTGCAGATGACATGATACTGTACATAGAAAACCCTAAAAACTCCGTCAAAAAATTATTATACTCCATGAATTATAAAAGCGCAGTTAATGCATTTCTTTTTAATTACATAGTCAATACCATCTATTAAATCACAGTTATGTATTACTCTGAAATTTAGTTCTGTGTTATTTCACAATGATGAGTTGTTTTCCATGAACTCCTAGGCAAATTAGGAAAATGTCTAGGAGTTGGTACCCATTGATTTTTCTTTTTAGATGAAATATTCTGTAGGGCCCATAACTTTCATATAATAAAGTCTTATCATTGTTTTAGATTTGAAACATGAACTTAATTAAAAAATTAGAATGTCTAATCTAAGATAGCAAAACATTTGCATTGGATTTATGTTAATTATTCTCTCTTCCCCCAACTCCCAGCCCCATTCCACCTCAGTCCTGCTTCAGGGTACAAAAAAGCATAGCTTTGTTGGTTTCTCTAGCACTAAAAGAAACTTTGTTCTCTAGCATCAGAATCAGTATTGAATCTCTGAAGAATGAGATGGGGGTAGAAGGGAACAGAAAAATTAAGTAAGAATAAAAGAAATGTCTTCTTGAATCAGTTCAATTGTAAGTTGCGCTCTCTGGAGCTGGCAGAAGTTCAAAGATTGTTCATCTAATCTTCTTGTATTATGACATATGTAAATTTTTACCTAGCAGGCTATTTTTTCTCTCTTCTACTTTTGTTTATCTGACAGTCTGCCCTACTGAAATACTACTGCATTCTGGCAGAAGTCCTTTTGGATAGGATTTCTGTTAGCTGCTGGCTACTTCTCTCTTAGAACCCACACCTAGTATAAAGGACATTTTTGCATATTCCATTCTCCAAATTATTTTGGGAGCTCTGGCCTTTCCCAGTATACCCATATATCCTGTGCTGCCACAAGTAGCTTTAGTTTCTCAAGGTATGAGTGAAGCATCAGTATATGATTTACATTTTTCTAAGAAGCACTTTGGAAGCTTCTGTAGTTGTGCATTTGAAACTCACTTCACCACACTCTTACTGGGAAAGGGAGTAAGACTCATGGCAACCCCTTATACGTTTCTTATAGCCCTTTCTGTCCTTAAATGGGCTGAGGGGCACAATAGCTGAGAAATTGACTATTTATAATTGTCCTTTGTAATTTATGCATATGGGATCTCTCTTTGAAATTTCACATACTGTATACCTTATCTTGCTGTGCTAGTCAAAATGCCAGTTTTAGCAGCTTACTTAATTTAGTATAGTTTAGTGACTTTCCACTAGGGCCAGCTTACCTGAAACACGAGCATTCTACATTAAGAATGGTAAAATTCTTATGCTAACTTTTGATCGTTTTGAAAATTTTGATCTTTTTGAATAAGCATGTACTATGCAAACCATAAACTAAGAACAGGATATTGAGTATGAGATTAGAGCAAGCAAAAAGCTTAAGATTCAGAAGCAATAAATTAAGAACCAGGGCATTAGATAAAGTCAGATTTTTATGCTGCTCCTGAGAGGCAGTAGACTGCAATACTTAAGAGTGGAAACTTTGTGTTATTATAACTATTTTCATTTTCTGCTTTAGCACTTACTAGTATGTCATCTAGAAGTCTAAGTCTCACTTTTCTTATCAATAAAAGGATAGAAGCTACCTCATAGACAACACAATATCCTTATAGTAATTGAAGCTATGTAATACTTTCAAACACAGTTGAGCTCTTGATAAATCTTGACTTTAATATTATTATATATTTTTAAATTTCCAATTAAAATCTAAACATATTAATAAATACCAAGAGACATTTAAGTTAATAGATATTTTTAGCAATATAGATACATGGTCATAGTCTTGGACCAGTTCATTACCACAAATATCCAAATTAAAGGTTATTAAATTAGAGTCAGGGATTACAGGCTTTTTGGTTTACTGAGAAGCTCTAGGTAGGGACTTTGTTCATGAACTTCTGGGCATGGATACTGATTTCCCTCCCAGATATACTGTAACCCTGTTAATGCTGAATTTGGCTCAAGAACAAGGCAGGCCTCAGATGATAAACATTTCCCATTTTTCTTTAATAATTATGTAAGCTCTGTGTTGTAAACAAATTTCACTTCAGATCTGGCAAGACCCTATCTTGTTCTAACAGTATAATTGGCAGCCATTTCCCACCTATTAAGGACCCTGGGGATCAAATAATAATGTACCAAGATGTGCTGCTCTGTATGCCCTATGGTTTTGTATATTTAGGTCTTTAAGTAATTACATTAAGAACTAGGGGCCCAGGGCACGAATTTGTGCACCTTGAAAGGAACTGTGGGCCTCGAGGCTGCAGTGAGCACAGGGGTGGGTCTCGGCCCATCCTCTGCACCTCCACCTGGCCCCTTCCGCTGCAGCCCCCAGTCCTGTCTGCCAGCAGCCTCGCTCCCAATGGCCACTGGTCCCACGTGCTGATGGCACTAGTCCCACTTGCACCCGCTGATGATGCAGAGATATTGGGGCCGGTGCCAGCAGTAGGAGTGAGCAGGGCTGGCACCGTCAGTGGGTACAAGCGGTGGTTGCTACCCCAATCACCCCTCAGGAGCAGGGGGAGGAGGAGAAGCCCTCAGGAGAAGCCAACTGGGGCCTGCAGCTGCTATTCACACCTGTTGACGGCATCAAGTAATCAGGACTGGAGCCAGGCACCTGCAGTGGGTGCGAGCAGTGGCTCTGGCACCAGCTGTGGGTGCGAGCACCAATGGGACTGCGACATGTGGGTGCAAATAATTTTCAGTAACCACTACAGGTTTGCCCCAATGACAGCAAGTTGCACCTCGCCTTGGTCTTGCGCCCCTGCTCACCTGCTCCACCATCCCACCATGGGCAACACTCACCATGTTCTATGCGTGGCCCTGGTGGTCAGCACACTTCATAGCGACCAGTTGTTTGTTCCAGTTGTTCCACTGTTTGGTCTATTTGCATATTAGCCTTTTATTATATAGAACTAGAGGCCCAGTGCACAAAAATCTGTGCACTGGGGGGGGGGGGGTGTCCCTCAGCCCCAGCTGTGCCCTCTAGTATTCTGTGACCCCTTGGGAGATGTCCACCTGTTGGCTTAGGAATGCTCCCTGGGGGATTGGGCCTAAGCTGGCAACCAGACATTCCTCTGGCAGCCTGGGGCCCTCAAGGGATGTTCACTTGCCAGCAGGGAGCAGGCCTAAGCTGCAGTTGGACATCTTTAGCTTTGCTGAGGAGGCAGGAGAGGCTCCCGCCACCACTGCTGTGCT
Source organism: Murina feae (assembly GCA_004026665.1). Taxonomy (NCBI): domain Eukaryota; kingdom Metazoa; phylum Chordata; class Mammalia; order Chiroptera; family Vespertilionidae; genus Murina; species Murina feae. The sequence continues at coordinate 5,902 of PVJC01017643.1, read as the reverse complement.
GGCAGCTGTCAGCTGTCAGCCTGGCTTATAGTTGAGAAGAGCTCCCCCTGTGGGAGCACACTGACCACCAGGAGGCAGCTCCTGCACTGAGCGTCTGCCTCCTGGTGGTCAGTGTGCATCATAGTGACCAGTCATTGGGTCAATTTGCATGTTACTCTTTTATTATATAGGATTATTATGTAGGATGTACACTAATCTACTGTGTGTGTGTCTGTGTGCGCACACACATATATATGTGATCCTTTATCACTAACACATAATTCATCTGAAACAATGTACATTGCTGTTTTTTAACTATCGAATGAAATAATTTATATCACTAAAATTTGTGAAATTGCTGTACAACAACTCAGTTGGAAGTAATCTAATGCTTCCAGTAGTTTCAATACAATCAGTAAATGTTCATCTCCAAATGTAAATATGTTTATATGAATACATACTTATAAACCTTTATTAAGTTGGTCAAAACATGCAATGTTTTGTTTCCCAGAAAATACTAGGTATAATTTAAGTTTTTTTTTTTTAAATGTATTTTATTGCTTTTTCACAGAGAGGAAGAGAGAGGAATAGAGAGGCAGAAACATCGATGAGAGAGAAACATTGATCAGCTGCCTCCTGCACACTCCCCACTGGGGACGTGCCCACAACCAAGGTACATGCCGTTGACCGAAATCAAACCTAGGACCCTTGAGTCCGCAGGCTGATGCTTTATCCACTGAGCCAAACCGGTCAGGGCTAATTTAAGTTTTTAAAAATTTGTATCAAAAATCTTTCAAAGCTTAACATATAACTGACAAATAACTCTGCCTTTATCTGAGAATCGTGTAATGCCATAATCATATATTTGCTTATGACATAATATCACATTACATAAATTTACTTGCGCAAATTGATAATTGGCAGCAAACAATCCAAAGCAAAGTCAAACACCCAAGATAAATGTGTGAGAACTCAGGGCAGGTTAGTGAGCACATTTTTGTTAAAAAAAAATAAAACACAAGCTTAGTATAGTATTTGTTAGTAAATATACCACGTATGGAACATAATATAATAATTAATAAATAATACAAGAATAAACTGTGTTTCACATACTCTACAACTATAAAGCTACTTTACCCCACTGCTGTGTGTGTGTGTGTGTGTGTGTGTGTGTGTGTGTGTGTGTCTGTATGTTTATGTAGGCTCTTATGATAGCTTGGACTGAAACAAACACAAAAATATATAAATTAGTATAATTCCTATCTCCCTTCTTCCCTGTCTTTCTTTTTTACTTCAGTCCTTTAAAGTCTTACCTTTCTGGATTTCAAAATTATTGTTAAAAATAATATTTGAGTAATGATTCTATCATTTATTTTATGGGTGACATAAGCACTTTACCTCTACAAATCTTCAATTTTTTGTAATAAAAAATTGAGATAAAATTATATACTTATATGTTTTTTATGGAAATTGCATGGGAAATGTATTCAAGCTTCATGGATCAATGCCTGAAGCATATAAAGGGTTTAATAACTGGTAATTTTTACTGTTGGTATTCGCCTTGAAAATACCACTTCAGTGCCAAATTATTCTTAGCTTTATATTGGTTTTTCCCTCATCTGATTCATAAAAGCTCTGCACATCTTTTCATTATTTCTAAGGATAAGCACACTAATAGGCAGAAGGATTAATCTGGTTAAATAAAGTCAAAGAATTTTGAATACTGAAGGATTCATAGAAATTACATATTCATTTTTTCTAATTTTCAGAATGATATGGGTGAGCTAGTGTCAAGTGACTTGCCCAAAATCACTAATTTATGTTTTAAATACCAAAACCCAGATTCCACATTTTCTGTCCATTCGCCATTACTATTTCTACTACTATTCTTCATTTTTGTATCAAATATAAACTTTGAAAAGATAGATACATATCTATATATTTTTATGATTATAATTTAAGTTGCAAAATATTTTCCCTGCAACTACATCTACCTCAAATAAATTAAAACACATTTTAATTACATTTTTAATTTATTTTAGAAATTCAACACTGTCTGTCTACTTCACACCCAGACTTTCCCTGGCCATATCAAGGCCGGCGAGATCAGGCGCTTCCACACGCAGTCCTTCTGCCATCATTACCCATCCTCGGCCTTCTCATTCTCTGCACTGATGGAAAGTTCATCTGATCAGGGGGAAGGGAGAAATTTACCATCTGCTCATTTTGAATACCCTCCAAAAGACAGAACCCCTTCTTTCCTCTTTCCTCTGGTTTTAGTTATTAATTCTCACTCATTGCTTTTAAGTTTAAATAGCGAATTCTTCATAAATCAAGGTGTTAAGATATTCACTATTTTAAAATACTTCTCCAGAGTTTGTGAGAAAATAACACTGTAAAAATGTACTCATTTAAAAAAAATGTACTCATCTTACAGGAAAAATACATAGATTTCATAATTTGAAATCTATAGAAAACCTCACTTGAAAATCATTTACATTTTGGAAGTTAACAAATATAAGAGTTACTGCTTTTATGGATTTTCTTGACACCTCCAGGTCTCTGTGTGTTATTCCAGACCATCGCCATATTATCTAATTTATTTTGATCATGATAACCAGTCATTGAATATACTTTGACAAACATACATCTGTGAAGCAATCGTGCTTTCCTCAGGAAATAAATTCAAAAGGTAAATTAATTAAGAATAATTAAAACCAATCATATAAAAACCTATTAGGCCAACAGAACAAGTAATTTTTCCTTTGATGTCTTCTTCCATATGTCATCTTTTCCTCCCATAACTCCAAAGAGATAAGGAAATGACTGGCAAAAAATCATGGGTAATAGTAGCATGATCTAAAGTTGAACAGTCCTGGATTCAAAATATATCTGCATCCAGAAGTGAATGAACCTAAGTAAGCCTCTGAAATGTATTGATACTTAGTTTCTGGGTTCATAAAAAGGAATTAATATTATGTAATTCATAGAATTGGTGCATGGGTGAAATAATTGATGTATACTGCTGAACACAATTTCTAGAATATAGTACATGCTCAATAAATACTAATTAGTGTCTGTTCTTTTCTTTGAAACATACAACACCTTCTTTCTTATAATATTAAAGTGCAGACTGAAATTTTAAAAATATTTTTTGTCTTTAGCTGTAAAATCAATTTATGACAGTCTTAATTTCTATAATGAATGGGTTTAAATGTGAGTTAATGGGTTACAAACAGGCCACATTCTAGACATTCAATTGCCATTTCAGTTGACATATAAACATTAAACTTTTGTATGTGAGTGATTTTGGAATTCTCTAAGTGCAGGATTTCTGTGTTGCTTATTAATAGATTTGCAGTATTTTCTTCAGTTCAACTATAATATGTATTCAAAAAATACTTGTGAATGAGTTATTGAAACTATGAATGAATGGAACATGATGTCCCTAGGGGTATAAATGTAGAGAAAGGGATGATTATTTCCTGGAGAAATATGAGAAAAATTTTAAATTTGAAAGAAGGCTAGTTAGTTAAGAACCATTAACTCCAAGTCACCAATTTTATTATTTTTTTATTAAGATATTACATGTGTGTCCTTATCCCCCCCCCATTGTCCTCCACCACCCACCCCCACTGATGCCCTTACCCCCTTGGTGTCTGTGTCCATTGGTTATGCTTATATGCATGCATACAAGTTCTTTGGTTGATCTCTTCCCCTTACCCCCACCCTCCCCTGCCTATCCTCGGAGTTTTGACAGATGAGTCTGATAGGTGCTTCAAAGGGATTGGCTATACAGCACTGAGCCAGGGGGGTATGTCTTGTCCTTATATATGGCCACTGGTGGGAAGCTTTTGTCATCAGTGGGTTTTAGGGGCTTGGTTGGTGGGCTTAGAGTGCAGATATACGATCAGATGCTTCTGGGCAGTTTTATTTCCATATATGGTTTGATTCTCAGTGTCCAGCATTTCCTGTCCCACAAGTCTTCCTGGTCTTTGTTCTCCTGTGGCAGAGAAGCTTAGAAAATGGCTCTTAATAATTATATTGCCTTGTATGTCCTAACACTTGTGTTTTTCCTCCTCATATATATCTCCAAGGGAAGAAATCCCTAAGTGTCTAGCTACCTATTTAGGATTTATTTGCATTTTAGAGTTGAGGGAATAGAAAAATAACACACACAAATTAATGTACCAATAAATTATCTTGCCCCAGCTCTTTCTCCCATATCAGATGATTCTTTTACTTTGTTGTCTTGATAACTAAATATCCACAAATATCTATGTGATTAGACACATCAGCAGGAATCGACTTTATGTAAAATTGCCTTCCTGCTGCTCTAGGTTCTTGTGAAAGAACGTTAGTGATTAAATCAATTCACTCTGAGTATATATAAATGTGAAGTGTTCACCCTTTTCAGGACATAAAAAAGAGGAATTCTTAGCTTAAGGAATGGAACTCTGTAGCTATTTGGGGAGATATTATTTGGAGAAACAGTCGGGACCATTAGAAGGTGTAACATAACCTTTTTTTGAAAGGTCACTAAACCTGAATATATAGACCTATTTAAGTGAATAAGGTCTGAGTCTCAATGACTATGGAACATTTTTGAAAATGGGAATTATTTAATTCAGACAACTTAGGACAGGCAATAATGCATTGCTGAACCATAAAACCAGAAGGTACAGGTTTGTGGATAGGAATTCAACCTATCTGGAGTATATGTCCGGAGACATTGCTGAATAAGTAATAGGGATTCTCATTTGGACAATTTTTACTTGCAGGTGGTGAACTGAGTCTTCCCCTTTGCTCTGGGAGTTTAGAATCTAGAATATTTGCAAAGCATGAAACTCTTATTCATGCAGAAACAGACAGAGCTGCGAGTTAATATTCATTATAATTTCCTTAGGGATGATGTAGGTTCAATTATAAGCAGGAAAGGTAGCTATCTTTGGAAAAGCTAAGGATGATGACTTCTATATTTCCTCAGCTAATATGCATCAATAAGTAGACATTGACCTTCAATGAGTACAGTTTTCGTTTATTGAGTAATGAAGCAATTTGCTGTCAAATTGTTTCATCAGAGCCTATTAGCCACCTGAGATACAATGGATAGGGAGTGTAATTTTATTATTTTCATGGAACCATACCATTGGGATTGAGCTAATTTAGGAAGCCATAGAACATGTATTTTCTGTTGATTTTTTAAGGAAGAGTATTATAATTATTTTTGAAATGATGGGTTTTAAAAGGTCTTATAACTTGATTTACTTTTTATAAGCCCTTAGACTTAATAACAGGGAGACAAGTTCCAAATGGCAGTTGTGCCCATATGGCTGGACTATCAGAGAAAACCTTGCAAGATCATTTCTTCATGAATAAAGTACATCTTACATCTATCCAACAAAGCTTTAACTTCAATTTTTTCCCCGCTTTGGGGTAAAATCTACTTAATTCAAGGAAAGCACCTGAGGATCAGATAAATTTACTTTAGCAGACCCAAAATGGAGAAAATGATGGTTTTGACAGGAATTTCTTGAGCTTATATCAGTTTATATATGAGTTGATCCTTCACTCAAATGAGAACACCAACAGTTCTGCTATCATAAATGATATCCACACCATTTCAATTTCCCTTAATTATTAGTAATACACATTAACTACACACCAGGACCTTTCTTGAGAAATCAAACAGTATTTTCTAAGTTCATCAAAGAGCTAACTGAGGTTATATAAGATAGAGTCAGGATCTGATTCCATATACTGGATGTCTTTCTTCATACCAAATTATACCATCAGAGCATTACAAATCTAAACCTGTTGGCTTTGATTTCTTCTTAAATGTCTTTGTTAGCTTATAAATTTTTAATTTTTTATTTATTGACTTGAGAGAGAGAGAGAGAGAGAGAGAGAGAGAGAGAGAGAG
>PVJC01017642.1:5939-26777 GCA_004026665.1 Murina feae | reverse complement strand
TTGTATACTGGTCATGGCTAATTAGCATATCAGGCCATGAATAATTAGCATATCCAGGCTAATTAGCATATCCCTCTCATTATATAGGATAGTATACAGATGTGAAACATTTTCTATATTTTCAGGACAGATCAGTACAACTTTAGGCACACCTAATAAAACCTAACTTAATAGTATAATTGATAGATCAAGATCATTGCTTCAATGTCTACTTATAGTGTCCTACAGCTTCTAAAATGTTTTCATTCTTTTTATTACCTAAAATCTCTGGCACTATCATCGTCCAAGAGGAAGAACTGAAATTTATTGAGATAAAGTGATTTGCGCAAAGTCACGGAGTTTTTCAATGGAAAGTTCCTGGACTCAAACCAGATTTTCTGATATCGTGATATTCCTGATATTTTTGCCTATTTTGCCAACATAAGTGGTATTGGCACAAAAATGAAAAAAAATATATACTTTTAAAATTGTACCATGTTTTTCCTTCCTTTTATACAGGAAAAAATAACAGTTTATGTTACAGAAAATCACTGATTTTATAAAATTCCTAATAAAATAAATTAATAAAGGAAAACAAAAATGACCATGTATCTAAACTAGAATATTTAGTTAGTAGTCAAATAAAAACATTGGATACAATAATTTCCACATCATATAAACTATTCTGGATATTTAACAACAAAAATGCTATTCAAAAATGGTGTTGCTATATACTTAAATATGATTCCAGGTGATTCTAAGTATATAAAAAAAGGAAATTGAAGAAAAATAAACTTCTAATAATCTTGAATATACAATGAATTTTTTTTTGTTGTTGACATTCATCAGGCAACACAGTACCTGGCATACAGTACTTAAAGAATAGGTACTAACTTTTATCAATACACGCACGGGAAGTATTTACTTAATAGCAGAATATTGAAATTGAGCATTTCTCAGAGTGTGATGAGTACACCACTATGCAGATGTATAGACCTCACTGGCATAGAACAAATGCAGGTGACAGAGTCTACTGGCAGCCCCTTAGAAGATCCAGATCATTTAATATTAGCCTGCAGCAGGGATAAGTACAACCGTGGGGCCAGGAACATGAAGTGAGAAATAAATGGAAAATGCCCAACATAAAGCCAGCACCAAAGTCCTGGTCCACAGCTCAACCAAGTGATAGGGCCAGCAGAATGCAAATACTCACATAGAGCCTGCAGCCACATGAATGCACACCAGCCTCTTCTACCCACCTGCCCCCACCCCTTCACTGATGCCTCTTTCCTAGAGATGCTAATCTCAAAGAGATCACTTCTGCAGCTCAGAGGACCACTAGGACTCCTTTCTCTTCCTGTTCTTCATACAGGTTTTTCTAAATAAATATTGATATTTAAGTGTTTTTAAGTAAGTCTTTTTAAAAATATTAATAATTAGTACAGTGTTCCATGAATATAACAGAAATCATGAAGATAATACATTAATATTACTGAAGTTTGAGAGATAGTATTATCATGTACAATATAAGATGTAGCAATCTGAAGAATTGGAAAATATTATTTCTCCCAGCTCTGTTTCACCTTCATAAGTCATATAACACCTAAGTTTCCTCACATATAAATGCAAGTTTTAGTTTAAAATATCACTGTTATATTACAGAAAAGTAAAAAGATGTCTTATTCTTAAGGGAATGATGCTATAGTATTTAAAGGTAAAACATAAAGTCTGCAACTTACTTTCAAAAGATTCAGTGAAAATGTGTAAACACATGTAGAGCAAATACAGCAGAATGCTCTTTTGAATCTAAGTAGTGAGCATATGGATCCCAGTTCATTGCACTATTCTTTCTCAATTTGTGTATGTTTCCATTTTTCATAATAAAAGAAATGCGATATCTGTTTAATGTCTGATGTCTACGATTATAATGATTACTAGAGGCCCGGTACACAACATTAGTGCACGGTGGGGGAAGGTCCCTCAGCCCAGCCTGCGCCCTCTCACAGTCCAGGACCCCTCAGGGGCAGGAGGCGACTCGGTCATCAGGGGAAGGCAACACCCATCACACCTCTGCTGCTGCCATTGCTGGCAGCGCAAGCCTTGGCTGGTCCTGGTTACCTGAGCCTCAGGTGGCCCTGGGCAGCCACCATCCCAGGCTTGCCTGTGCCTCGGGCCGGCCCCGGGGGGCTTGGGGGATGAGGGGACTGGGGGTCTCTGGAGGCAGGCGCACGGAGCAGCTGCGCCCGCCTGCCACCCCAGTGGGGCTGAGGGTACTGGGCGCCGCCATCTTGTGGCTGTGAGCACCACCATCTTTCAGGGTGGGACAGTCAATTAGCATATTCCCTCCTAACTGGCTGTGGGCGCCACCATCTCTGAGGGCAGGGCAGTCCAGTAGCATATTCCCTCCTTACTGGCTGTGGGCGCTGCCATCTTTGCCATGGTGTGAGGGTCAATTAGCATATTCCCGCTTTATTAGCTAGGATTAGTATAGTGAGTTAAACTCTCAAAAGTATTTTTTCTACCACCATCATCAGGACAATGAGCTATTTATCCAAATTGATTAAGGTGCACTTTACAGCAACACTAAGTTGCTGGCTTATAGAGGGAGACAGTGTTCTCTCTCTTGCACTTAGAATGTAATTACCTCCAGTGAGATTTCACACTCTACATCAAGCCCCGAGGGCTTAGTGGGAATCACTCAGGGCTAGCAGGCAAAGGCTCTGACAACTTGTCTGTTGACTGTGTTACTTTCACAAGTCACTTCTCTGGGTGTCAGGTGACTCATGTTTCTCTAACATGTGCCCTCTTCTCCATCCTTCCAGCATTATAATGATTCAGGCCCTCAACACTCTTTGCCTCTACTATTGATTGCAGCAGTATTATAAATGGATCTACCCACCCCAGGCCTGACCTCCCTCAAGTCTATCCCAAACAGAGCTACCATAGTAACTCATCTAATAAAACTCATCAGACCATGCAATTCCCCACTTCTGGATACACAGAACGAAGTCCAACACTCTTAAAACAGGGAAAAATTTGAGCCACCCCAAGATTTAGCCCACCCTCCCCTCTCCTATCTCCCATCCAATCTCCTTGCCTATTATTCTAGAATCCACCAGAGCTGAGCTGCCCCTGCCCCCAACTATGTGACATTTCTCAGCTGCATGCCTTTGTTCTTGCTCTTCCCTCTGAAAGAAACTTCATCCTGTAGTGATCACTCAGAAGTCTCAGATTAAGAAAGGCACCCTGCAGATTGGTGGTTGCCAGGGGTTAGAGGAAGGAAAGCTGGGAAGCAACTGCTTAATGGGCACAGAGTTTCCCTTGAGTTTGATGAAAGCGTTTTGGAACTAGATAGAGATGGTGGTTATACAGTATTATGAATATACTACATGCCATTGAATTACTTTAAAATGATTAATTTTATGTCTGAATTTCACTTCAATTTTTCAAAAAGCAGCAACAGCAGCAGCAGGAGACTGAATCAGCACCTTGCACATTGCTATCACAGCAGCTATTACTTTGTGTTGTTTATAGAGTTCCCCCATAATATTTTGAGCCTCTTATCTTCCTCATCTTCTCATCCCCAAGTGCTTAGTCTAGGCCCTCAAGAAATGTTTTTCTAAATAAGTGAAAAATAGAAATACCACTGTCTCCCTTGGGTCAGGAGGCTAGAGCAGATGAAGTGTTGAAGATTTAGATTATATAAAAGCCTATGAAGGTATACTAGTATATTATTAAGAAAGGAAAAGATCAGAAAAGACAGCAGTTTATCTGATTACAAAGTACAAAACTGAAATGACTTTTGGTGAGGTTTTCAGTTACTAATAAGAATATTTATTGAGTTCTTAACTACTTTCCCATTTTCCAAATGGGGAAACAAATATACTTAAGTAACTTGCCTAAGGTCACAAGGCTGATTACTGGGAGCAGCAAGATTTAAACCTAAGTCACCTAGACTGCAAGCTTGACCCTGCAACACTAAGATATCACCTTGCCCCTTCATATTGCCCAAAAGCTGTGAATGGACATTCTTTGGCCCACAACTTGCCTTTTCTAAGGCTGATAAACACTCCTTTTTCCACATTTGTTACTTATCCATTGCCATGAATGCTGTTTACATATCATGAAGTACTTTCTAAAAATACAAAATGTTAATTTTTTAAAAAGTGATGAATCATAAAAAAAGCTCTCGCATTTAAAAATCCCCATTAAAAAAGCTCTTCCATTTCCTTAGCTGGTATTGTTCAGTTGGTTGGAGCACCATCCCATACACAATAAGGATGTGGGTTCAATTTCCAGTCACAGCACATGCCCGGGTTGTAATTGATGTTTCTCTCTCTTTCCCTTCCTCTCCAAATCAAATTTTTAAAAAAAGACTATATCCTCAGGTGAGAATTTAAAAAAAAAAAAGCTCTCCTATTAAAAACATTAAATCACCAAGAGTTTGTGGCCTACTCCTCAGTATACAGATGAAAAGATCAGAATGTGCTAGCCTCACTAGAACCATACCCACATGGCTTCCCCACTGGAGTCTCATTTTCATAGTATCCCAACCTCTGCACAACACAGAGTAACAACACAGAGTAAAAAAACACAGAGTAACAAAAACACACTGGAAGAAATATTACACACTGGCTTTTTTAGTTTAGTAAGCATGATAGATGTATATTTCCTCCTCTCTCTTCCACCCACCTTTTCTCTCTCTTTAATAATGTAACAACCTGATGCGTGGAGAGCCAGGAAAAAAATTAACCAAAAGTCTCTGAAATTCAAAATATATATATATTTGTGCCCTGGCTGTATGTTCAGTGGTTGGACCATCAACCTGCATATCAATAAAGGGTGGCAGGTTTGATTCCCAATCAGGGACGAGTCAGGGTTGCAGGTCTGATCCCTGGCCCCAATCTGGAAGGCATTCAGGAGGCAACCAATCAATGCATTTCTCACATCGTGCTCTCTCTCTATAGATAGATAGATGATAGATAGATAGATATAGATATATAGATAGATATAGATATAGATATAGATATAGATATAGATATAGATATAGATAGAGAGAAGGGAAAATCTTATTATAGAAGTAATGTCAAACTTTGAAAATATATCAATTAAGGTCAATTTAAAAACATACCATGCCTACTGTAGACAGACACACACACATACACATCTCCAGATAGTCAAACAATAATTTTTAGTTCAGATTCTTAGGTCTTACTTCACCTAAATGTCCTCCTAAATATCTAAAACCTAAGATAACAGGATAATATACTGGGTGAATGTACACATAACACACAAAAGAAGGCAAAAAAGATAATATGACAGATAACATGAGAAACAAGATAGAATTCAAGACAAACGTTATAATGAGACAAATCAGAGACTTTAGTACCATTAGATTCTACAGTAAATATAAAACAGCCATGAAGCTTAATGTGTCAATTATCACAAAATTAAGTACATCAAAAAAACGGTTTGAAATATAAGAGGTGACAGAAACACAACTATAGTGAGACACGCACACTACATTTTTGTTTTTTTTAATAGATTTTTTTATTTGTATTGATTTCAGAGAGGAAGGGAGAGGGAGAGAGAGAGAAACATCAATGATGAGAGAAAATCATTGATTGGCTGCTTCTTGCATGCTCCCTACTGGGGATCGAGCCCGCAACCTGGACATGTGTTCCTGACTGGAATCGAAGCTGGAACCCTTCAGTCTGTAGGCTGATGCTCTATTCACTGAGCCAAACCAGCTAGGGCCACACACTACTCTTTTATTTACAATTGGACAAGCAGTAAAAATAAACATGTAAAGCTCTTAAAAATCACTAAGAGGCATCAATAGAAATAATGGTCACAGAACATGAACAGGTAATTCCTAAAATAAGAAGTGAAAGTGGCAATAAGCATAGAAATATATGTTTATATCCCCAGAAATAAAAATCAATGGACTAAAGAAATAATTTTTTTTCTATCAGGCTGACAAATGTTTTAAACTAGGGGCCCAGTGCACAAAAATTTGTGCACTCGGGGGGCTCCCTCAGCCCGGCCTGTGCCCTCTCACAGTCTGGGACCCCTCGGGGGATATCCACCTGCTGATGTGCCTGGCCAGCCTGGGTGAGGGGCTGATGGCTGTTTGCAGGCTGGCCAAGCCCCCCAGTGGGAACCCTCACCTCATGGGGGTGTGGCCAGCCTGGGTGAGGGGCTGAGGGCCGTTTTCAGGCTGCCCACAGTTCCTTCAGGGTTCAGGTCCCTAATGGGGTGCCTGGCCAACCTGGGTGAGGAGCTGAGGGCCATTTTCAGGCTGGCCACAGCTCCCATTGACCCAATGTCCCAGCAAGGCTAGCTGGAATCAGGTTTCTGGGGTTTATTTATCTTCTATACTTGAAACTTTGCTGCCTTGAGCAGAGGCCCAGCAGGCCTAGGCAGGCAGCTTCAACTCCATCACTGGTGCAACGGAAGCCTCCTATTTGCTCTAGCTCCGTGGTTGCCGGCCGCCATCTTGCCTGGGTTAATTTGCATACAGTCACTCTGATTGGCTGGTGGGCATGGCTTGGCTGGTGGGTGTGGTTTAAGTGTCTCAGAGTGATGGCTAATTTGCATATTGCTCTTTTATTAGATTAGATAACAGTATCCATTAATTTAAAGGTAGGGAAAGCAATAATTCATGCATAGCTGAAAGGAACACAAATTGGTTTTCAGACTGACTAAAGGCCTCCCTTTCTCCCAAACACCCCTCTCTCCAAATTTTTGGTATATAGCTTTAGGTACAAATCCCATAACTTCAAATTTTAAATTATATCAGATCACAATGGTTAAGGACATAGATTCCATAGTCAGGCTACCTGGTTCTTCACGCATCAGTTATGGCAACTTAGACAAGTAAATTATTATCTTCATCTGCAAAATGACAATAGTACCCACTTCTTAGGGTTGCTATGAAGACTGAGTTAATGTAAAGCATTTAGAACAATGTCTATGACATAGATGCTCAATAAAAATTGGTTACTGGTACTTGGATTTCTCATATGTAATTTATTTTTTTAAGTAATTCATTAGTATTTACTGAGTACTCCTAAAGGGACATTTGTTTTTGCTCAAATCATTTCAAATTACTTATCATCTTAAACATAAAGTTTATTAGCATAAAATGATTCAAAAATTATACATGTATCATTTACTGTGGCATCAAGGTAATTAAATGCTAATTGAATAAAAAAAATAGGCAGCATGCAATCTTTAAAATGAACACAATCAGTGATTTATGTCATGGGAAATAGCATGTAGGGTGACTTGTTTTATTCTTTACCTTCAACTGTATTTTCTTTTCTACAATAAACATGTATGCCTTTAATGGGGGGGGAAAGATTTTTAAAACAATAGGCAGCCATTTCTCTTAACTAGTTCAGTCATGCACTACTATCTCCGAAGGGCACTTGCAAGTTCATCATATCCCATCCTTTTCCAGAGCTTTGGTTATACAACTGTATCAGTTCATCTTTTGCACATCATTTCAGAGACTATATCATTTGGATATAAATTAGTCACTGTCAACAATATCCAGGATTCCTAAGAATAAGAAGTCCAAAAGACAAAACTGTTTTGTAACTACAAACACGTGAATTTGTCCTTGTATTTTTGTGATATATTGTTGAGCCTAGAAGAGAAAAGCAAATAATGCTTTTAATTGTTTTATGATTTAGGAAAATGAGGTAACAGGCATATAGCATCCTATCATTCCATTTATAATTTCAGGAAGTAGATTTCAACCATCCATTTTTAGGCAAGTTCCCTATAGAAATCAATTTGGCTTCCCTTGCATGAAGCTCATGCAGGTAGAAATTTTCAACAATTTCTTACTATATCCTTTAGGTGTCAGGACAGACAAATGTTTGTGCAGTCTATAAGAGGATGATAAAGGCTTCCATATGATATAAATGAAACAGAGAAAACATGAGTTATAATATTTAAATCTAAAATCCTTGGATCTAGATTTCTTCACCAAGGATATAATTAAGTTAAACAGGGCTAATGAGAACAAAATTGTGTTGTCTATTAGCTAATTCCGGCAGGAAAGGGAAAAGAAGGATGAACTTATTAACTCACTAACAGGATAATTTCTGAAGATGAAACTTTATAGCTCCAGCCAGTGATGTCTCTAAGTAATGGTTTAAACTTGTAAAGGAATTCAAAATTTTAACTCAAGTTAAAAAAATAACAAAAGAAAGAAAAACCTTGCTTTGACTATACCCCGCAACTGCCACCCTCTAACTTCTGTCATTTTGCCATACCTCATCTGTCCCATCCGCTAACATAACACTAAACTTCCTTCCCAAACCTGATGCTCTCTTCCTGGGCTATATAATTTCACAGCTCCACACCATTGTACTTGCTGTGCTTTTGTGTGGAAAGCCCTACAAACTGTCTTTCTGGCCAGGTTCAAGCTTTACCTTTCCATCTTTTTCCCCAACCCTACCATATCCATCCATACTCCCATAGCAATTTATACACACCTCTATCATGGCTCTTAAAGTATTATAATTTATTTCTAGCTTTCTTAAAGTTCTTCTTTTAAAAACTAAAAAATGATTTACTAAGTGAAGTAATGTATGTTAATATTAAAATCCTTAAAGGCTATAACTTGATCTTTCTTATCAAAGAAACTAGAGGCCCAGTGCACATGGGGGGGAGGGTCCCCCTCAGGCCAGCCTGTGCCCTCTTGCAGTCTGGGAGCCCTCAGGGGATGTCCAACTGCCAGCTTAGGCCTGCTGCCCCTAGACATCCTTAGCGCTGCAGCGGAGGTGCGAGAAGCTCCCGCCACTGTGCTCGCTAGCCATGAGCCTGGCTCCTGGCTGAGTGGGCTCCCCCTGTGGGAGTGCACTGACCACAAGGGGCAGCTCCTGCATTGAGCATATGTCCCCTGGTGGTCAGTGTGCATCATAGCAATCAGTTGTTCTGCCGTTTGGTCAATTTGCATATTAGCATTTTATGCCTGCAGGATTGAGCCAAAAGTGGCTCTCCAACATCCCCCAAGGGGTCCTGGATTGTGAGAGGGTGCAGACCAGGCTGAGAGACCCCCCCCCCCCCCGGTGCACAATCAGGGTTGGGGAAGGACACAGAAGGTTGGCCAGCCGGGGCGAGACTGCAGGAGGGCTCCAGGGCATGTCCACCCCATCTCACTCAGTCCCAATCGGCCAGACCCCAGCAGCAAGCTAACCTTCTGGTCAGAGTGTCTGCTCCCTGGTGGTCAGTGAATGTAACAGTGGCTGGTCAACTGGTTGACTGCCCCCTGGTGGCCAGTGCACATCATAGTGAGCAGTTGAGCGGCCTTAGCATATCATTAGCATATTATGCTTTGATTGGTTGAACAGATGACTGGACACTTAGCATATTAGGCTTTTATTATAAAGGATTTTAGGACATATGAAAAATATAATAGTATCACAAAAGTAAATACAATACCTACAATAATTATTAACTCATGACCAATCCTATTTCAACTATACTCCCCAGTTACTTTTCCTATCTACCGATTACTAAGTAAACCCCAGACCACATCATTTCACCTGAAAATAGTATACTTCTAAAATTTCTCTGAAACACAAAGTATTTTATAAATTTAACCACATCACTACCACTGTCACATTTAAATCTTTCAAAATAATCTACTCTAATAAAAGCATAATATTGAAATTGACCATTTCTCCAGGACGCCTAAGTCACGCCCACCAGCCAATCAGAGTGGTTGTATGCAAATTAACTCAGCCAAGATGGAGGCTGGCAGCGCAATCACGGAGGTGGGTGCGGCTCAGGCGGTGGGGCGGCAGGGCTGGTGGGTGGGCAGTGGGCCTCGGGGTGTGTGAGGTGGGCGGGGCACATGGGGCAGGTGGCGGGCTGTGGGGTGGGCAGGTACAGCGGGCTGAGGGACCCCCTGAGTGCACAATATATTGTGCACCAGGCTACTAATTCTATAATATCACCATGTATCTATGTTAGTATTTACATTTCTTCAACTGGTTTTTAAACATTAATTTTTTACAATTAATTAATCAGGTCCTGAATAAAGTCTATCATTGCAACTGGTTATTGTCTCTTAAATGGTTTGCCTCCTTCTCCTTCTTATAAGTTTTTTTTTTTGGGGGGGGGGGAGAAAAACAAAAAACACAGGCCATTTGTTCTATAGAGTTTCCTAAGATCAGAATTTTGCTCATTGCATCCCACAGTAGTCTATCTCTTGTATTTTCTGTAAAATGGTAGTTACATCTAGAGGCCTATTATATTCAGGCTTGGTTCTTTGATCAAGTTTGTTAATAATAATGAAATTTCCATCAGGAGATAAATTATGTCTGGTTTTCTTTTTGAGACATTAGTTGACACTAATAATCAATGTCTAGACTCCAGATCCATTTAATCATTAGGAATTGCAAAACTGTGACATACTAATTATATCATCCCATCTTCATCTATTAGCTAGGATACAATCTAATCTAATAAAAGAGTAATATTAAAATTGACCATTTCTACGGGACACCTAAGCCACGCCCACCAGCCAATCAGAGCAGCTGTATGCAAACGAACCCAGCCAAGATGGAGGCCGGCAGTCACAGAGCTGGAGTAAGCAGGAGGCTTCTGTTGCACCAGGAGTAAACTCTCTGCTGGCCAGCTGGGCTTCTCCCGGTTCCAGGCAACACTGTTGCAACATAGTTGCAATTATAGAAGCCTCAGAGCTGAAGCAAACAGCGGGCATCCGTTGCACCAGTGATGGAGGAAACTGCCTGCCTAGAGTCTACTAAGACAACATTCTTTCAATTATAGAAGCCACGGAGCTGAAGCCAACAGGAGGCTTCGTTACTTGCCTAGACCTCGGCTTAAAGGAACAGTGTATCAATTATGGAAGATAAATAAACCCCAGAAACCTGCTTCCAACCAACCTTGCTGGGACGTTGAGTCAATGGGAGCTGTGAGCAGCCTGAAAGCCTGAAAACAGCCCTGAGGCCCGCACCCAGGCTGGTCACACCCCAATGGGGTGAGGGACCCCACTGGGGGGCTTGGCCAGCCTGCAAACAGCCATCAGCCCTTCACTCAGGCTGGCCAGGTACCCCAGTAGGGACCCAAAACCTGAAGGGACTGTGGGCAGCCTGAAAACGGCCCTCAAATCCTCATCCAGGCTGCCCAGGCACCCCAATAGGGATCCAAAATATGAAGGGGCTGTGGGCAGATTGAAAATGGCCCTCAGCTTGTCACCCAGGCTGGCCACACACCAATGGGGTGAGGGTCCACACTGGGGGGCTTGGCCAGCCTGCAAACAGCCATCAGTCCCTCATCTAGGCTGACCAGGCACGCCAGCAGGTGGACAATCCCCAGAGGGGTCCCAGACTGCGAGAGGGCACAGGCCGGGCTGAGGGACCTCCCAAGTGGACAAATTTTTGTGGACCGGGTCCCTAGTAGCTTTTATAAAAGAGAAATGGCCTGAGTATTTGGTTACCCTGAGAAAAAGCATGATGTTTCATTCTTTCTCTTGATTTTCTGAATATTAAAAGTATATCAGTTCCCTAACATTCTCAAAAAGTGACAATTTTCTTTCTTTTTCTTTCTCTCTCTCTTTGGTAATCATTATCATGAACTCGTGATTTAAAGATTTCAGTCTCCTGTTGTATTATCTTTACTGGTAATCAAACTATCCCACCATTGGTCAAGTGGGAGCTGCTTCAAGTGATTCCCAAGTCCTAATCTTTTATAACCTCCTTGCTTTCTAGCATGACAAAGGATTCCATACCTATCTTGCACATTTTCTGTTCCCAATGTGGAATTATCCATTTCTTCAAAGATGACCTTATTAATTCACTAGAGGCCCAGTGCATGAATTCATGCACGGGTCCCTCGGGGTGGCCTGCAGGGATCAGGACCCAGCTTGCACCCCCAGGCTCACAGCCCCAGTTCACACCCCCAGCCTCGGAGCCCCGACTGGCACTCTGCCATGGGCTGGTGCCTCTCATCACCTGCTCCACCATCCAGCCTGCAGGATGATTGATCTGGGCTGGGCCCCCAGCCCCAGCCACCGCTGCTGGTCACCATCTGAAGAGTGATCAGCAGGGCGATCAGGCCCCTGCTCACACTCATCTTGGCCTGGCACCACCCTCTCACCTGTTCCACCTTCCCACCATTGTCTAGCTCTCATCGAAGGCCAGCAGCACCTCCACTGCCACCTGCTGCCAGCACCACGTTGCCAATGCCCACCATGTTCCATGCCGCCCCCTGGTGGTCGAACTCCTGGTTGAACGACCACCCAAGGGAACAATTTGCATATTAGGCTTTTATTATATAGGCTTCTTAAACCTAACTTATGTGTTCCCTGGATGTTTTCAAACTAAGTAAGAACATGCTGAGCAAGGTCCAATTCTTGAATAATTTTAAATTTGAAAAATGTGTATGTGCACAATAAATAAAGACACATAATCATTACTCCACCCTTAATAATATTAAAAGAAGTAATTAAAATCCTTAACTACTCATCATCTAAATTGTAGGACTCATCATGTACTAAAAGACATACCAAAGCAACTCAACCCTTCTGTTTTGGTATTATAATAAAACTAGAGGCCTGATGCATGAAATTCATGCAAGGGGCTGGGCTCTTGCAGCCTCAGCTTTGTCCAAAAGGACGTCCAGTCTAATTAGCATTTTACGCTTTTATTATTATAGAAGATTTAGCAATTCAAATCAGCATGGAGACCTGAGTGAAACTCTGGCTGGGCTGAAATCCAAAAGTATAAAAAGAAGGCCTCTTGATTGTGATCTTTTAAGAACCACAAGAAATACAATGTAGGGATAAACCTAAGAAACTGTCTGAATAAAGTTTTAATTAAAGTAATCCTTTTAAATTAAAGGTTGGCATCTGCAATAAAAATGAGTAAACAGTCTCAATTAAGCATCATGAGGTTTTTTTAATTGAATTTTTAGAGAGAAGGAGGAAGGGAGAGAAAGAGAGAAAAATAGATCTGTTGCCCCACCCACCTATGCTTTCATTGGTAGGTTCCTGAATGCTTTCAGAGCAGGGACCCACAGCAACCCTGGAGCATCTATCTGGACACGCTCTAACCAACTGAACTACCTGGCCAGGGCTAAAGTATCATGACTTTAAACATAACAATTTGTGATCTTAATTATTCATATTACCCCCAAATCATTATAATAATAATGACATTAGCATCTTTTAAAACACACTTGAATTCCTGAGTGGAAAACAAAATCCTCATTCACCAAATCACAACTAAAACAAAAATCAAATTTAATCTTGTATGCTTTCTAAACATCTCAAACCTGTTCTTAGTAGGAACCTTTTTTTAAAGGTGGTTTTTTTTTTCAGTTGCAATATTTGTAACTCTAAAGGCCTTCTGAAATACCAATATTTTTTTCAAGGTACTGAGACATTAATAAGATACTTTAGAACACATTTGGTTTTTCATTTAAAAAAAATCATTACACTATTTTGAAGTAGTCTACAGAAAGAGCAGCAAAATAGTCATTGCAGAACATCCCAGGTCATAGACTACTTTGAAGCAAGTACTTACTCAGCTACAAATGTTGAGCATAGGTACAATTTAAAGGGGAAACCCTTCCAAAATATCTGCTTACAATATTGGTTTGCAGTATTACTACTAGTTCTGGAATTATAGTCCCTTAATTTTAATTACTCAAATTTCCTAATCTGAACTAGGCAAAAATGGACCATGCCTATTCTCACTATACTTTAATTATAAACATAATTATACATATTATGACTGTATCTATAATTGACTAGATCTAAAATAGCATTTACAGTCACTTAATTATCCCTTTCAGAACTCTAAAGCTGCAGTTAGTAATTTAAAAAAATGTAAAAACAAAAATTGTCTTATTTTAGGATTAAAATATGCAATCGCCAGATGAGGTTTCTCCAGATGAGGTTAGTAAAGGACTCTCAAATGTATTTACCCACAAATGGTAATTGTGAACTATTTATTTATATATGTATAAACACATATCTATTTAGTAAGCTTTAAACTCATTGGCATGTATATATATAAAAGCCTAAGCATCTGTTACACCCAGTTGACCAAACAACCGTTGACCAGTCACTATGATGCACACTGAGCACCAGGTACAGAAGCTCAATTCAGGAGCTGCCTCCTGGTGGTCAGTGCACTCCCACAGTCAACATCCTGTGGCTGGCCAACCTCCTACAGTCCTTCCCCCAGGCTAGCCGGCCCTGATCAGCCCTGATCTGGACTGAACAAGACAGCCCCAATAGGCCCTGATCGCCACAGGCCAGGCTGAGGGATCCCACCGTGCACGAATTCATGCACTGGGCCTCTAGTTATTTATAACCATGGTACTATTCCAAATATTTTAAATAATTTTTCTGTACATAATCTGCATATAATTTACCTGTTAAACTAACATACTATATTTCACATACTATAATGTCATAAAGTATTTACATACCTCAACCTATTTCTAATGTGTTTCCAAATAAAAAGATTAAATAAAAATATTTATAAAATAGGCATTTTAAATTTTTTTTCTCAAAACAAAGTTGTATAGAACATATTGTGGTCATTTTCACGACAATTAAATATTCTAAGATATCAAACAGATAGCAATGGGGCAAAGAGAGAAAAAAAAAAAAAGAAAGAAAGCAAGATGTATATACCTCTTACCTTATACCAGAATAGTTTTAGATGGAGCAGAAATTGATGTTAAAAAAACAACAATGAAACAAATGAAAGAAACTAGGGGGCTTTCTTTTTTGCCTAATACTGCAGAGTGGAAAGATCAACATATAATTTAAACCTAAAAGTCACAAAATAAGATTGATAAATTCAATTGTATAAAAATAACCACCTTCTGCATAGCAAATGCCACCATAAACAAAGTCATAAGACAACTAACTAAGAAAAAAAATTTTTCAGATTAATAAGACTAATTTCTCTATTATAAATAAAGTATAAATAAATGAATAGGAAAAAACCAACAACCCAATACAAAAATGAAAAGGATAAACTGTTCACAGAAAAAAATCATAAGGGACCTTAAAATTATCAAAAAAGAGAAATATAAACTATCCTTGGATACTACATTCACCTACTTAGCTCACAAAGATTAAAAAATATATACAGACTTTAAAGAGAAGCATGAAAAAAAATTTTTTTCTTACCCATTGGGTACATGATGCATGAAAAGAAATTTAACAGCATTCTATACGAATGCAGCTATTCTTTAACTCAGCAATTCCGTTTTTAGGAATTGACCCTACAAGTGTACATACACACACACTCAAAATATATACAGGCTTATTCATCACAGCATTGTATATTACAGCAAAAGATTTGAATGGGGCTGCTCTGAATGGGCCTACATATTTACAGTTTTTTAAAAAAAAAAGATATGGCCCTAACTGGTTTGTCTCCATGACAGAGCGTCAGCCTGTGGACTGAAGGGTCCCAGGTTCGATTCCGGTCAAGGGCATGTGCCTTGGTTGCGGGCACATCCCCAGTGGGGAGTGTGCAGGAGGCAGCTGATCGATGTTTCTCTCTCATCGATGTTTCTGGCTCTCTATCCCTCTCCCTTCCTCTCTGTAAAAAGTCAATAAAATTTTATTTTTAAAAAAGATATGGAACAGTGAGTACAGTATGCTACCACTTCTATAAAGAATATATAGAAATATTTACATTCGCTTGTAACTGCTAAACATTCTCTGGAGTGACATGCAAGCAACGGACACAAGTAGCCCCTGAGGAAAGGGGATAGGTAACTGAAGGACAGGGGTGAAGAGAGCACTATTTGCTATCTATATTTTTGCTTCTTTCGAATATTAAGCCATATGCTATATTATCTATTCAAAGCAAATAAATAAAAGTTTAAATATTTCTGGAAGAAAATAAAAAAGAAAAATGCTTCATCATAACAATATGTGACCAAACCTGACAATAGGAATCATGATTTATAGATTAAAAAGAAAAAGGAACTTATTCTCCTATAGATTTATTTATTTTTCTCTCAATGCTTGGTTTGATTTTATTAGTCTTCACATTCACTTATTTTCATTCAATACTTTGCAAAACATATTCTAATATTTAACTTAAACTGAGAGATGTTCACTTTTCTAATTAGATAGGTTCTGTTTTTCATACCATGTATTTTTTATTTTTATGCTGTTATTTTAAGAAAAATAATAAAAATGCTCAGTTTAGCAAGTGCTAACGATTTAGGCTCAAAGAGATGCATGCACTCCATGTTTCAAATGTATAAAATGCAAACTGGCATGCTGATAATACCAATAACTGCATTTCTTGTAGGAGAAAAAAAAGACATAATTAAGGTGTATAAACCTCCAAGTGGGATGTGAAAATAAAATGGGGAAAATATAGCAA
Source organism: Murina feae (assembly GCA_004026665.1). NCBI lineage: Eukaryota > Metazoa > Chordata > Mammalia > Chiroptera > Vespertilionidae > Murina > Murina feae. The sequence continues at coordinate 10,389 of PVJC01017642.1, read as the reverse complement.
ATAGCCCTAGAAAAGTACATCTCTAAAGCTGAAAACAACCTGTACTACAAACAAGTTCAATCTTTAACTCAACTATAGTGACCTGTGACATCACTAAATGACATTTCTTCCAATTATATTCTAAAAAAATATTGTGAAACAAAGTAATCTCTCCTTTTATGCACTTATAAAACAAACTCATGCTTTAGCAAACAACATCAAATACACCACCTGAAGCTATTCCTTTTGTAAAAACTGGGAATTAAAGAACTTAGTTTCACCATAATTTCCTTTAAGTCCAAGAAAAACCATCCTACAAGTATGTGGAGAGAAAGGCACAATTCTGATTTAACTCAAAAGCAAAGGCATTTTAATTAAAATAGCTCTCATAAAAAGCACAGAATCATTTGGTAAGGATCTGTGTAACACGAGTCCGTTTGAATTACTTCAGATGGGCAACTCAACAGCTCGAGCACATCTTCTCGTTTCTAACTCTTCAAGGCTTTTCAATGTTTATTTCAATCCTATGAAATTTTGATGATATAGTCATTCTTCGAATTCGCCGAATTATCTAAATCCCAACATCTGCAGACAGGCCGTTTCCCGAGATTTCTGAGCTCCGGCCAACTAGAGAGAGGCCCCGGGCGAGCGCTTCCTAGCGGGTGCCCGTCCGCCCGAACGGAGGTCTGTCCCGGGGCGAGACGCGGCCCGACGGACACCACCGCCCCAGCCTCCCCGCACTGCCAGAGCCACCACCCGCCGCCGCTCTGCCTTTCCAGCCCCTGGCGCCCACGGCCGCCTCCGTCAGAAACCCCACCGTCCCGGTGACAGGAGACCGCGGCCGGAGCAAAATCCACCCGCCAGGCAGCGCGCAGTCCTCCCGGCCTGACTCCCAGAAGGAGCGGAGGCCGGGCGGGCGGGTCCGCTGCCCTGACCACCTGGATACCGCGCGCGAACCCCGGGACCGAGGGGTGCCCGCCGAGAGCCCCGCGGAGCCGCGCCGGGAGGGTGCGCGCGGGGCGCCGAGGAAGGGCCGGTGGGGGCCAGCCCGGGACGCCGCACTGAGGAGGAGGGGCGGATCGATCCCGAAGCGCCGGAGCTCCGAGACCTGGGGAGAGAAGCGGGAAGGGGCCCGTCGGGTGGGAAGGGTCCTCGGGGTCTCTGGGCCAACGCGGAGCCCCGGCCTGTGGGAGGAGGAGTCGCCGGGCCGACGGCGAGGGCGCGCTGAGGGAAAGCCGAGGGAGGAGCGCGCGCGCTGGACCTGGGAGGACTCTCGGAGGGGAGCGCAGGGAGCCCGGGACGCGCGCGGGCGGCGGGACTCACCGCGCTCGTGGCGGCGCCCGACAACAGGGGGCCGGGCGCGTCCTGTCTCCTCAGGCGGGACTTGAGGCTCTTCATGGCCAAGGCTGGGCAGTCCCGCTCCCGGCAAGCGCCGCGCGCCTGCTCCGCTGGCCAACTTCTAAGTCTGCGGGCAGCGAGCGCGGAGGAGCAGGCGGTCCCGGCCCCACCTGCCACCCGAGGGCCCCGGGCGGCCGGCCGCTCCCGGCCTGCGGCGGCGCCCCGCAGCCCGCAGCCAATCGGCCGGCGGCCCCGCCGGGGGTCTGGTTGGCCTCGGCCAATCGGAATCCTGGAAGGGGGAGGGACTTCCCTTACTCACTTAACACCCTTCCTCTCCCTGCTGGAGGAAAAGTTTGGAACTTCAGCTGCGGGAGCAGCGAAGATGGGCGAGCAGCGCGTAGGGAGACCCAGAGCCAGGCTCCAAACCACCCGCGCCCGGCTCCCTGGGTGGTGGAGCCCCGGGTCTGAAGTGAGTGCGCAGCCCCCGTCCTCTTCCCACCCACGTGCTTCTTCCCAAGTTCCCTTCCTGCCCTACGGCCTGTCCACACACTGGCTTTCGAGGGAAACTTCTTTCCTTCTGCTGATGTTCACACAGATCCCAGCACCTGGAAACAACCACACGCATCAAAGACTCCACAAACAAACAGCCTCTAGGAATAAGGTGCCAGTTGTATAGAAGGACAATAAAGAACAGACTTTGCAAGAGGAAATCAAAGCACAGGTTAGGTGCTCAGTAATTATTTGTTAAGAACTAACTGCTTTGGCTCAGTCGGTTTTGTTCTGTGGTTGAGCCTCAACCTATGAACCAGGAGATCAGGGTTCATTCCTGGTCAGGGCACATGCCCGGGTGGTGGATTTGATTCCCAGTGCGGGGTGTGCAGAAGGTAGCCAATCAATGGTTCTCTCTCATCGTTGATGTTTCTATCTCTCTCTGTGTCTCCTGTTATCTCAGAAAACAATAAAAATATATTTTTAAAAAACTAACTGCTTTGGAGGGAAAGAGATGGAATGTGGGGGGGGAAGGGGTGCCTTTAATAAAAAATGACCCACATAGCCATAGTGAAATAAGAAGCTTTCAAAGAAAAATATATTATGGCCTTTACTTCCCAAAACACGTTTACTTCTTGTAGAAATACATTACAGGTAAAAATATACAATGAAATTCATGTATCCTATCCAGAAATCTGGATTCTGAGAATAACTTGAAGAACCAATAAACAGGTGAACAACATTCAGTAATTATTGTTAAGGTGACATCTTCAAAAGTCTTCCTTGAAGTCAGTTTTTCCCATCAAAATATTTATTCTAGCATGCACCCATATGAAAAAAAACAACAATCCACATTTCTGAGTAACAAAGAACTCTTTTGGTCTGAAAGGTCAGTTTCCTTAGAGTAACTCAAGGTTTTATTCAAATACTGCAAGAAAGTTTTTAGAATTCTCTTGTAGAGACAGCATTCAAAGATTGTGTTAACCCTTGACAAAATAGTAAATACTAATTTTCTCTTGAATGCTTTTATAGAAGGAACTTTTCTTAGACTTATTCAAGATCCATAGCCATTCAGTTTTTGTAGGCTCGTTATACTACTGTCTGTGGATGGTTGCTCCCTTTCTTCACCTGCCACTGCAGAGACCAAAGTATCTCATACCTGGGTTTTATAAAAGCTTCCCAACCAGTCTCCTAAACTCTAGTCTCACCTCTCACATTACCAATAAATTACCAACTATCTTTAAAAAAAACTTACAAAATATTCTCTCTTGCTCAAAGGTCTTCGGTGGCTAAAAAATACAACCTAACTTTTTTACAGGGCAGTTAAGGCTACAACAGGGACCCAACCCTGTCCACCAGCTGACACTCTAAGCAAATTACTCTTCAACCCATTTCTCAAACACAGTCTTAATTTCTACATCTTAATGCATGCTTGTCCCTCCCCCAGTAATTTTCTCTCTATCTACGTTCATCTAACAAAATTCTCCCCTCAAGAATGACTGGAAGGACAGAGTATTATACTATTCCATCTGGTTACATAACTTATGTGTTTGGTTTGTGAAAATTCAGTTAGCTTATAGTCTTTATAATGTATACACTTTTATGTGTGTATAATACTTTAATTAAAATGTTTTATTCTAATTGTACTTTCATTTCAGATGGCCTCCTCTCTAATAGAGCCTTCCCTGATCGCTCAACTGAAAGTGTTTTCCCCATCCCCTGAATGGTTGAATTATATCTCTCATATGATACTAACACATTTGTTCTGAACAAGCATTATTTTACGACTAGACTTTGGACTTCTTAAATCTGATGTTTGAATTCTCTAGAAAGCTTAGCATATGTTAGGTGCTCAATAAATAGTTCTGCATAAATTGATGCATTCTTTTTGGTTATTGGAGTGACTTCTGGTTGTTTAATCTGTGTACTCATATACAACACAGGATTTGTACTCCCCCTATTGTGAATACAGTAAAACTCAATATAATGAACTAGTTTGGGTGAAGGGGTGTCAATTAAAGTTGAAAGTCTGTTATATAACTAGGGGCCCGGTGCGCAAAAATGTGTGCACTTGGGAGGGGTCCCTCAGCCCGGCCTGTGCCTTCTTGCAGTCTGGGACACCTCGGGGGAGATGTCCACCTGCTGGCATGCCTGGCCAGCCTGGGTGAGAGGCTGAGGGCCATTTTCAGGCTGCCCACAGCCCCTTCAGGATTTGTGCACTGGGGGGTGGGAGGGCTGGTGAGTGCAGGCCTGGATGTTTCCCACCGGAGGGCCCACGATTGCACACACCTGGTGGCCCCCACTGCTGAGGGGACACACCTGGCGCAGAGTTGGGTGGCGAGCCAGGGGCGGATGCTGATGCAGGATCCCTCGGTGGGGCCCTGCTGCTGAGCAAACACACCCGGGTTGAAGCTGGGCAGTGAACTGGCTTCGGATTCTCTGCACTGTGCAGCAGACACTCCCACACGCCCCCGAGGAGGTCCCCAGGGCAAAGCCAGGCAGCAGACCCAGGACAGGCATTCCTGGACACCCTACAGAGACCCCTGGGGCAGAGCCAGGCAGCGGACCCAGGATGGCTGCTCCTGCAAGCCCCGTGGAGGCCCCGCCTGCTTTCCCGCACGCCTGGTGGAGGCCCCCGGGGGGG
>PVJC01017641.1:0-32256 GCA_004026665.1 Murina feae | reverse complement strand
GCTGAGCTGAGGGGCTCAGCTTCACTTTCTCTCCTGCCGCAATGGAAAGGGCTGTTTACTCAGGTCCGGGAGTGGCGGCCGCCATGTTGGCTGGGCTAATTTGCATACAGCCGCTCTGATTGGCTGGTGGGCGTGGCTTACCCTGTCTCGGAGAAACGGTTAATTTTAATATTTCGCTTTTATTAGTTTAGATGGGAGATGGCGACGTAACCACAAAACAATATACATCAAGTCTTAAGTAAACCGAGAACTGTCTGTAGTGTTACAAAGTGATATTATTAACTCATACAACTGAAATCACCTGTCAAAAAACTTAAAACGTAAGAATTATACAGGAGCCCAGCCAGTGTGCTCAGTACTTGAGCATCAATCTATGAACTACGAGTTCATGGTTTGATTCCCAGTCAAGGCATTTAATTCCTGGTTTCACTCGATCCCCAATTGGGGCGAGGGGGGCATGAAGAGGCAGCCAATCAATGGTTGTCTCTCATCATTGATGTTTCTATTTCTCCCTTGCTCTCTGAAATAAAAAAATACATATTTTTAAAAAAGAATTATACATGGTGGAGCAAAAGTGGGGTTATAGTTTATATAAAAAATACAATAATCCTATATAATAAAAGCCCAGTGACCGAACGGCAGAACAACCAGAATGACCAGTTGACCAGTCACTATAACATGGACTGACCACCAGGGGACAGATACTCAACGCAGGAGCTGCCCTCTGGTGTTCAGTGTGCTACTACAGTGGGAGTGCCGTTCAGCTGACCAGGATGAGCAGCTACTCCTGCTGCAAACCCTGGGTCGATGGGCAGGAACCTGGGCTGTGATCATCGCCTCCTCACCCCAGGCTCCTTCTCCTTACACAACTGACCCTGGAAGCTGGGAGGCAAGTTTGTGGCCACTGTGGGACTGAGGCCTACTTCAGTGCTATTGTCCCTGGGCCCAGCCCTGACCAGGTCTCCTGGAAAGATGAGTGCTCTAGCTCCACGGAAGATGCCAGACCAGGGAGCAGATGCTCAGAGGGCAGGTCCACAACTGCTCGGCTGACCGGGATGAGCAGTGCTCCCATAGTGGGCTGATCCCCACAAGCCATGCCATCAGTGCAACAATTCCATTCACCAGGCTTCTAGTCTATCTATACTAATAAAAGGGCAATATGCTAATTAGAGCAGACGTCTTCTGGATGTCCTTCCGGACCTCCTTCCAGAGAAAATTGCAGTGGCTGAGGGCTGAAGGCAGGCAACTATGGTGGTGGCTGTGAGGCCAGGGGCTGAGGCAGCAATGCGCTCAGACAGCAGTGGACTCAGACAACCGTGGGTTTAGGCAGCCATGAGCTCCGGCTGCTGCAAGGTCTGGGGCTCAGGCAGCTGCGAGGCCCAGGGCTCAGGCCTTGCAGCCATGGCGGTTGGCAGTGGCAGCAGTGGCAGCAGCAGCAAGGGAGTGATGGGGACAGTCCCTTCCCGATCGGCCAGTCGCCTTCTACAGAGGACATCCCCTGAGGGCTCCCAGACTGTGAGAGGAGGCAGACTGAGCTGACCTCCCCCGGTGCACGAATTTTTGTGCACCAGGCCTCTAGTATACACAGAGTAGCCAGATTATTATGACTGGCCACATTATTATGACCACCCCATCAGTACTACATTGGGCCACTTTTTGCCTTCAATACTGCGGCAATTCCTCTTGGCACTGACTCCATGAGATGTTGCAAGATGATGCGAGGAATCTGACACCATGCCTGATGAATAGCACTGTCCAGTTCTGTGAGATCTGATGGTTGTGGAATCAGCTGATGGCTTTTTTAACTTCATTCCACAAATGCCCAATTAGATTGAGATCTGGTGATTGTGGGGGCCACCTAAGGAAGGTAAAGTCTCCCTCATGTTCTTGAAACCACTCCTGCACAATACGAGCACTGTGGCGTGGCACATTGTCTTGTTGGAAGAAGCCATCTCCATTGGGATATGCCATCAACATGATAAGATGAACTTGATCAGCAATGATACTTAAGTATGTTGTGCTATTCAGATGTTTATAATGGTCTGGCCCTCTAGCAACTTCAGAGTGAAATTATAGCTAATTTGCCTACAAATGTCTGGTGGTCACAATAATCTGGCCACTCAGTGTATATATAAAACGTTAAGTGTTTGTCTGACTGGTAACTATGATGTGCACTGACCACCAGAGGACAGCCGCTCAACACAGGAGCTACCATGATGTGCACTGGCCATTTAAAAGTAAACGGCATGGACCTGGTGTCAACAAACCAACATTCAGCTTCCCCCAAGTGGGACACAGGCCTTGCCACTACCCTAGAGCGCCACTCCACCAAATCATAGCCAATGCTGCCAAGACCCCATGGCGCAAAATTCAGCCCACAGCCCAGCCCATCCCATCCCAGCCCAGCCCGGGAACTATTGCTGTGGGTGCCGGGTAATGATGTCACATAGCAACGCCTTGCTTCCTCTCCCTAGCGACAAGCCTCCTTGGAGTTTCTTCAGCCCAGGAACCAGGCTTGCTTTATAGCCAGGTGCAAACATTTTACAGTTTAGCCAAATGTTTGTGATGAGTTTTCCAGTGCCTCGCCTCATTTGATCCTTACAGAAGTCCTGGAGTAGGTAGATAGGAGACTCAGTAGAACCCTATTTTCTTTTCATTAGCAAGACACAAATAGCAATATTAAAAATTTTTTTTGAGGTTGAACAAACAGCTGGTTTTGCTGTAGATGCTTAAAACACAAAATCAAGTTCAGAGAAAGAGGAGACAGCTTGAATTTAATACAGATGTTAAAAATGCTCTTTTAGGATTAGTCAAACTGTTTTTATAAAGTTCCGACAAATAAAGAGAAAATCCTGTCAACTGTGAGCCTCAGTAATCCTTGGTGGTGGTTTCACCATTTCCGAGAACATCATTCCACACACCCTGTCACAGAGACTGTCCTAGCAGCAAAGACCGTGTGCAAGGGCCATTCCTCTAGGACTCAGTGTTATTTACTGACTGGTAGTCAGGTTGCTTCCACTAAAGTGGGACCAACTGTTGCTATTGCCCAGTGGTGCTGTGCATGTGCTGTGTAGATGCAGGTGTAGTAGAGAACAGAAGCGAACCCCGTGTCCTCTGAGCTGGTCACGGTGAGAAAGTGTGTGAAGGTAATCGAAGAGGTTGGGGGTGAGGGCTGGGCTTACTTCGCATTGAGTGATATTAGGCAAGGCTTCTTAGCCTCATCCGCCAGACGATGGGCCTCTGTGTCCAGGTCTCCAGGCACAGGCTCCCCCTCCTTTCCCAAAGGGTTATAACCACCCCCGCATAGAGGCTTCTTTCTGTCGCTTGCTTACTGTTTTGTGGGGAGGCTGGATAAAGTAGAAGGCCCTGAGCTGTCTTCTTCCTGGCATGGCTTCTGTAGCATTTCCCCTCTTGCATGCGACCCCAACATTTCAATCTTCCTTCTCCTTTTCTCTTCCTTAAGCTGTCATAGTTTCTCCATGTGCCTTTCCATTTGGGCACCTAATTCTTCCTGCATTTTCAGGCAAATGGCCACTAAAGCCTCCTGTCATCTCACATCATCGGGTTCCACACCAGCTGCCACCCTGTCTGGCTGACTCTGCCTGGAGGCCCTCAGGCGGGTGGAAAGCTTCTAAAAGACCGCCAACAGGAAGATGTAGCCAAAGACCATGTACCAGCCATAGGCAGCCGGCAGGGAGCACACAGTGATGTGCAAGAAGCACAGCCTCTCTGACTCCAGAGCCGGACGCAATGACAGCTGCTCCCTGACTCGCTCTATGGTGGCCACAGTGCTGCCAGGTTGCGCCATGTCAGCTCCAGCTTCTGGCTTCCTGCCCCTACCTAATTCATTTCCATTCAATGTGCGAGAATCCTTGTACCGGGACACTAGTTAATAAATCCTACAGAATAAAAAGCTAATATGCAAATGGTCTTCATGCCCTCACACCGTCACAGCTCAGACACTTCACTGGGGAGAGAGGAATGGAGACCAGCCAGGCACAAATGAGCTGGAGAGAGAGGAATGGGGACCAGCCAGGCAGTAGCCCGGGAGAGGGACAAGCCGTCCACCCTGAGGTTCTGGGCACCTGCAGCTGCAGCCTGGGCAAAGCCACCTGACCATGGTTCCCAGCAGCTGTGGCTAGTCCGGGCAAAGTTGGCCCGGATCCTGGGTGCCTGTGGCCGGCCAGAGGGGGGAATTCTGGGTCCTGGGCAGAGGCAGTTAGGGGTGATCAGGCCAGCAGGGGAGCAGTTAGGGGCGATCAGGCAGGCACAGGGGTTAGGCCTGGGTGCCTGTGGCCGGCCAGAGGGGGGAATTCTGGGTCCTGGGCAGAGGCGGTTAGGGGTGATCAGGCCAGCAGGGGAGCAGTTAGGGGCGATCAGGCAGGCAGAGGGGTTAGGAGCGATCAGGCAGGCAGGCAGGCAAGCAGTTAGGAGTCAGTGGCCCCAGATTTCAAGAGTCAGTCAGATATCCCCAAGGTACCCCCCACCATGCATGAATTTCATGGCCTCTAGTAATAATAGGGCCTCTAGTAAATAATATAAGAATAAACTCTGTGTTTTGCATACTCACAACTGTAAACCTTTTGCCCCACCTGTACTGGAAACGATTATTTAAGAGAATGGCATTTGTTTCTTAGATTTAGCCTCTATTTCCAATATCATACTCTGTCATATATCCCTATATGTTTCTAATGAATGTTATATAACATCTCAACCGTATCAGTAAAAATTTTTAAAGCTCAGTCTCACTTACTGTGGATTCCAAATTGTCCATCGTCAATAATAATTTCACTTTCTAGAATTGAAGGAAAATAGAAAACCTAGTTAAAATTCACTATGTATATGGACAACTGAGAAATTACCCACCTTAAGCATTTTTAAAAATACGAAATCTAAAATTTTAAAGCAGCCCAAGTGAATAAGCATATTTATTGTAGCCCTCAGTAAAGAATTCCCTTTTAAGAAGGCTATCAAACAATCAGTTCTTACATACTCAGTGATTATTCACGATATGATAAGGAAGAGAAAGAGGACTCCTCAGATGGTGCTCTAGAGGCACTAGGACAAACTTCACCCACAATTTGTGAGCCTGACGGATTGCTGGACAACAGTATCTCCTGGTTCATTTTTCAAACCAAAGGTCTTGGCACAATTAAAATGCTTATTCTTATGTAATGCATATTTTGACCTAATCTAAAATGTAATTCTCTTCAAATCTCCACTATTCTCTATTGCCAGCTAAAAGCTTTACAAACAGTGTAAACTTACCTGTATACTCAGAGCTGTAGGAACTACCAAAAGAGTAAGTTCTAGCACATGCCCTTCTAACAGAAATTTCAACTAAATGAGATAAGCTACTAAGCCCTGCCCTCTGAATAACATATTAATTCCCGGCTCTTTCCTTTCCTGTTTACTTTATAAATAGGTCTGAAATATTTGTCAAAATTAGTGTGATGGCTCCCAAGGAAGATTCTCTGACAGATTTCATGGTGCTCTTAAGTTTAGAGCTTCTATTTTTCAGATATAAATTTATTTGTAAAAGATTAGAAACATAATCATCCCACTTCTCACAAAAATAAAATATATTTAACTGCAAGATGCTTCAAAATGCAAATTATTTTAAACTACTCAGTACCTAATAATTTCCAACCTCAGTATAGAACTATTATAATTCTGAAATATGCTATCAGAAAAATCCTAAATACAATATCAAAAATGTATTAAAACATATAAAAAGAAAACCCAATAAAGAGGATGGAATGAGATAGCTGTTAAACAAAACATGTCTACTATAGGGTAAAGCAGAATCTCTCACTACTTTCTAAGCTGGTAACTAGAAAGCCAATTATTATCTCTACATTCTAATTTTCCTTAGACACTGAAAGATGCATTTCTCAGCAATGAGTCAATTTACAGATGAATTGATAATTTAATGTATGTGAAATGAACTTCAAGTTTTAATCTTAATATGGAAAAGGAAATTTAAAAAATACTTGTATGAAGAGAAATGCCTTTTTAGGCATAATAAGAAAACGAAATAATATTTTTTATAAATTGATCTGAATATCAATTTTAACATAGCCAGCAAGGTACTTAAGTAAATAAGGAGGAAATATGTCTGCTACAACTAAGAAATTTGAATTTATTCATACAAATTTATTCAAGTATTTACTATTTAAAAAAAACAAAACAGAATAAATAGAATAACTTAAAAATGTAAGAGTCTTTGTTTTTGCCCTGGCTGAGTAGCTCAGTTGGTTAGAGCATCATCTTGATAGCCCAAGGTTTCAGGTTTGATCCCTAGTCAGGGCAGGTACAATAATCAACCAATGGATGCATAAATAAGTGGAACAATAAATCAATTTCTCTCTCTCTTTCCTTCTCTCTCTCTTTCCTCTTTCTCTAAAAGAAAAAGAAAATTCTCTAAATTATCCAAGCAAGTAATCAATAAAGCCATGGATGCTCAGCAAAGAAGAACGTTACTTTGTAAACTTTGTCGCTACTCCAAATAAAAAGTCTACAGTAAATTAATCTAACCCTTCAAAATAAAAATAATTAAGCATTTCTAATAGTTTATAGAGAAAGGCAATTAAGAACTATTTAGTTTTGAAAGTAAGATTCATGATATGCTAAGTGAAAATTGACCTTAAACTTTAGAATAAAAATTTATTAAATCCCACTAAGCCATTGTGCAGCATATTAGTAACTTATGCATATGCCTCAAACAGATGCAGTTAATGCCCATACCTAAAGGGGTTATTGATCGTGGTTGTAGATGAGTCTCCCACTTGTGAACTATGACTTGACATGGACCACCGATAGTCTGCAATTTAAAAGTTAAATGTCTGCAATAATTTCTTATATCTTATATTCTACCCATGACTTCATTAGATGTTTGCGGCCTAAGTTAATACTACATGTGAAACCAAAAGATTCATCTTGTTAATTATCAATATTATACTCCCCTAATCAGGAATGTACTAGGTCACAAATCATGATGAGTGCTGGAAGAAAATGGGGATGAGAGTAAACAAAGAAAACTAGGATGAACTGGTACATAAAACCGCCTTAAACTCATTCTTAAATCTGCCTATAATACTCAGTTTTTTTTAAAGACATTTTTTTAACTGATAATCTGTCCTAAGTTAAAGTTAACCATAAATATAGTTGATGTTTGGTATATCAGCCAGTCAATGGGGTGTTACTGGATAAAGTATCTCATCTTAAGTAACTCTTGAGGTGTTTGGATAAAGCCTAAACTCTATGACCATAGGACCAGTAGAAACAAGTACTTCAAGATCAACTATCACAAATTACTCAAGAAATGTGTGTGTTTAACACAGTTCTTTACTATATACATTTAAGAATAATAAGAAGATAACAGGAAGAACATCAGATTTCTCCTATCACAGTAACCAATGTTTCTAAAGAGCACAGGAAACCCTAAAAGAAAGGAGACACACACGGGTAAATTTGAAGAACAAATCTGATAAAAGTGAAACTAACATCCAGTTTTACTTTTTTATACCTTTGAGTTTCTAAATTCATAGTGTGATAACTCCTAATATTGTTCCCTATTATCAAGTTCTTTTACTAAGAAAATAAAACTTTATGTCAATAACATCTACACAAATTTTAAAACAAGAATGAATCTACCAACAAAGATTTCTGACATATAAGAGACTGAAATATTAAATGCTTCCTAATTATCCTTTAATTACTTTTTAAATAACTAATTAAACTTATGTGTCAAAATGAAACCCTTAAATACATATTTTAAAAGCAAATTTTGACTGCAACCTTCATGTCTTCTGAAAAAATGTAGTAAAATACAGGGATGCAAAAAGGAAAAACAAAATCACCCATTATCACACCACTTAGGGTTAATTACTATCAATATTTTCATACATAATCCTCAAGCCCTTTTCTAGGCATATCTAAAATACTATTTAAAAGCCTGAAACATGTAAGCTTCTCTCTATATATTATCCATCTTTAGATGGCATTAAATACTCTCCTATAACATGTCATAGGATTTCAATATCAATATTTTTAAAAGTCGCCTAGTGATAACAAATAAGTAGATAACAGATTAGGCACAGTAGGTAATTAAACACAGAGATAATTCTGCCACTTAAAATAACCAGAGAGCCTGGCTGGTGTCGCTCAGTGGTTGAGCATCGACCTATGAAACAGGAAGTAACTGTCTGATTCCCAGTCAGGGCACATGCCCAGGTTGCAAACTCAATCCCCAGTAGGTAGTGCGCAGGAGGCAGTCAATCAATGATTCTCTCTCATCTTTGATGTTTCACTCTCCCTTTCCGAAATCAATAAAAATGTATCTTTGCCCTAGCCAGTTTAGCTTAGTGGATAGAGCTTCAGCCTGCGGACTGACGACTCCCAAATTTGATTCTGGTCAAGGGCACATGCCAGGGTTGCAGGTTCAATCCCCATTTGGGGGTGGGCAGGAAGCAGCCAGCCAATGATCATCTCCCTTCATCACTAATGTTTCTATCTCTCCCTCTCCCTCCCTCTCTGAAATCAATAAAAATATATTTTAAATAATAAAATTAAAATAAAGATTAAAAATATTTTTTAAAAATAAAGTTTAAAAATTTTTTTTAAACTTGCAAACTTTTGAAATTTGAAAACTAAAATGGCATTAGATGCTCATTCAAGTCACTTATCCTGGGATAATACAGAAAACATTCATTTTCTCTAGACAAATACCTTCTTGTTATAAGGTTTACTTATGAATTGGTAGACTGCGTAGATGTTTTTAAAAAGGTAAATGTGAAACTGCTCATCTTAAAATACGAATTTAACTCCCTTAAAACTAAAAGGAGATGCATTTAATCCTACATTTCCTAGATTTTTTTTTTACTATAACTTTTTCCTGTTTTCCAGTTTTTTTAAACAAACTTTCTAATCTTCAAGAGATGCAAATTGCATACATTAAAAATAGGAATCATGTTTCTTAGCAATAATAAGCAGCCAGAAAAAACTAACTTATTCCTCCCATGTCTCCAACATACCCTACCCAAAAGGAAAAAAAAAATCTCCTTCACTAAAAGAGGGTATGGGTTTACATCCTTATAGAAGTTACTAATCAATCAAAGTAACTTAAAGGATGCCATGAATATATTAAGTCTCAGCAAGGATTAAAAAGTGGGTAGAGGAGCCCTAGCTGGTTTGGCTCAGTGGAGAGCATCGGCCTGAGGACTGAAAGGTTCTGGGTTCGATTCCAGTCAAAGGGCACATGCCTGGGTTGCAGACTCGAACACCAGTGTGTTTGTGCAGAATGCAGCTGATCAATGATTCTCTCTCATCATTGATGTTTCTATCTCTCTCTCCCTCTCCCTTTTCTCTCTGAAATCCATAAAAAAATAAAAATAAAAAAGTGGGTAAAGGAAAAAAAAATTTGTTTTAATTGATTTTTCAGGGGAACTTTACCATGCACATAAAAATAACCCTGTTGATTAAGTATTTGATAGGGTATATATGTTTTAGTAGTAATTTTAATTAACTCCATCCTCATATGTTTTTGTTACAGCATAAAACAATTTGGGCTTGAACAGAATGGAGTATTTGAGGGCCAATTCAAACAGATGACTTACAATTGTGTCTACTAGCATTCACAGTACAAATCTGTGTTGTTTGGTACACAAAGTGTTGTAATTTTGAAGAAAAAAAAACAAAACACAAAAATTCAAGTTTTAAAATACCATGAATTTCCAAATTGTTACAACTACTTTATTAAACTTTAGATCATCTTAAATTTTAGCTTACTGAAGTTCTTTTAAATTTTTTTAAAAACCTGAGCACTGACATATTAAAAATCTCAATAATGACTCCAAAACATGCAATCCTTATTAAGGTTCTATTACAGGGAAAACAATTTTCAAGATCTTAGAAAAAAAAAGAACTGCTCTGTTTTCCTCTCTGAAATCAATAAAAATATAATAAAAGAACAGCTCCATTCTGTAAAAGGATGCAAGAATTTTAAGCATGTTGGAGTTAAGTGGAAGGTGTATCTTTGGAGAAAAAAAGGACAATATCAGTCCAGGATAGTATTCCATTAGCAGTACTAGTGGAGTTATTTCACAGTTTAGCGTATATTAAATCAGATGATTGCTAGAATGTTTTCAAGCATGCATACTAACAACAACAAAAACAACAACAATAAAACAAAACAACAAAAGAGACACCTCAAAACTATATTTCCACATATACACAAAAGTCTTAACTGATTGCTTCTCAAACAATTATTGATATCACTCAGCTACATCAAGCACTGAGAGAAATTTAAAAGATTATCCAACATATAGACTGAAATTTTTGTTTTAACAAACCACCAAACAAATTATCAAATACTCGTGTAACAGCACTACTTTCAACTATCATGAAAAATGGTAAATGTGCACTTTTAATATTTTAATAATTGTTTTCTTCCACTATTTTGGGGAAAACATTCATGTAAAAGGATCTCTGAAGAATTTTTATCTATGCTATCTAAGGCCAGACCATAATTACTTAAAGCATCTCTATTTTTAATAAGACCATTAAGGAAAATAGTCACCTAGGAATGAGCACAGCAAAGGTAGGTGGATAGATATCTCTATATGATGGTTCAAATATGAAGTTAACAGCTGAGGGAATTTAGCATTTAGAATTTTATTATATTAATAAACCACTGAAAATAGTTAAATTGAAATAAAAAAAACACCATCCATTTATAATAGCATCAAAAAAAATAAAAATATTTAGGAATGTATTTAATTCAAATGTGTAAGGTATATACACTTAAAACTACAAAACAGCCCAGACAGTGTAGCTCTGGTTGAGCATTGACCCATGCCAGGGGTTGACCCTGGCTGCAGGAGGCAGCCAATCATTGATGTTTTTCTCTTTCTATCCTTCTCCCTTCCTCTAAAAAAACAAAAAAACAAAAACAACAATAAAAATAGCCCTGATTGGTTTGACTCAGTGGCTAGAGTATCACCTATGAACTGAAGGGTCCCAGGTTCAATTCCAGTGAAGGGCACATGCTCAGGTTGTGGGCTCGATCCCCAACAGGGGGCATGCAGGAGGCAGCTGATCAATGATTCTCATCATTGATGTTTCTCTCTCCCTTTGGATGACTATTAAGTCAATAAAAATATATATATTTTAAAAATTAATAAAAATATATTTAATAATAAAAAAGAAACCATTGTAAAAAGAAACCAAAATAACCCTGGGCTATTCTAAATGAAAATCAAGAGAAATTAAGAATAAAATAAAGTTTATAATGAATCTAGTTATAAGTGAATGTTAATACCTATAAAAATTAGAAACAGTATGTTACTGCAAAATAAAGAGCTATGTACACTGAGATGAAGGAAGTAGTTCAAAGACAATATAATTAAAAATTAGCTAACATTTCTGTATGAGGTAACTACCCTAATTCTAGCCACAAGTAAGAAGGGGGGATATGAATTAAAGAAATGTTTAAATTGCATGTTGACTCAAAAATTACTTTGGTGAGAATATGAAATTAATGGACTATGCAGGTTCACACCAATGTTTTCATTCCAGGAATATCTACTACCTTTGTTTTCTATGTTTATATAACTTAAACATTTTGATTTGTCACCTATAAAATTATCTTAAAATTCAACATATTAACACTTTATTCTAATTCTACAAAGTATAAGAGATCATGTAGTTATGAAAAGTTAAGAGAAAAAGGACTGCAAAACTCAACTTCTAAACTAAAAGGAATATGCCAGAAGAAGCAAAATATGAGAATATGAATGTAAAATTTTACATTATTTACAATAAAATAATAGCAATGGAAGGGACCTGAGAAATTTATAGATCAAACCCTTCATTTAAAAGCTGAGGAAGCTAAAGTCTAAAGATCAAGTGACAAGATCACAAGATTTTTAGCTTAGGCTCTACAACTGCTTTAGATCATCTTCTAAAACTTTGACCAGTAAAATTAATCTTATTACCCATTTCAGCCTTTTAATGCTTTCATAATTACTTTGCTTTATTATTCTTTATATTTATAACATATATATTCCAATAATTTACATCACTGCATGATTTTAAGATTCCTTGCACATTCGTTTTATCATTGGACAATGCACAATTGAGACAGTTTCATAATTACTTTTATTAAAAAGTAGGTTTCATTTAAAAAGCGCCACCAACTTACAAAAAAAGTGTCCCTTTAAGTTTGCATGTGGGGGAAAAACCCTCTAGCCATATGCATGGGATTTTATGTAGGTATTTACTCTAGTCCATGAAAAACATACTTACCATGGCAGCCCCTGCATCACACGGTACATGTGTACACGATACAGAGCACCTACTTAAAGAAACACACTCACCAACACATACTGTAAACTTTTGCAAGTATTACAAGGGGAAAAACTTGTTTCTTACTGTAACCAGACTTCTTGCCAATTTTTTCAAAGTCACTTTGGACTGATTTGCTGTTTTTGGTTACATTTTCAATGAAGAGGGGAAATACTGTATAGACTGGCTTATTTTAACCTGTGTTGACAACAGTCTTACTTTAGAAAACTATGCCCAAAAGATTCATTATGATTTTTCTGGTCCAAATGTCCCTTTAAGTAAAATTTATTTGATTTCACATGTTACAAATTTCACATACCAGGATCCACAAATAAGCTTTCAGCGTCATGAGTTCTGTGGATCTATGTGTCTATGCACAATTGTTCAATATGTACTGAAGAACTATGCCATGATACATAATCCCTATACTAAGAAATGTTCTTTTCTTAAGTCATAAAGTGAGACTATTGTCAAGATAAGCCAACAAAATGATTAACCATAATGTAATTTAAGTTTAATTACTGAGTGTTTACCATATATTCTTGGAATAAACGTAATAGGTGCAAAAGACAGCGGAAGTGGGTTTGTCAGTTTTCTTTTCTTTTTAATAATGGTGGCTAAGAGAATGCGGTAACAGTGACTGCTTGCATTTTTCATTCGTAACAAGTATTCAGTGACCCTAAAGGGGAAGACATTTTCTTATAAATTTTAATCCATGTTTTGTGTCCTAGGCTCCTGCCTAAGCCTTTGTTCACATGCAGCCCAAGTGTGCTCAAAGGTAAAACTCTGAAGGAAAAGAATCCTTTCAGCAAATAAGTATCTTTTAAAAAGAGGAAAAGAATCAACTTTTTTTTCTAAATACAAAAACACTCCCAAAATAATAAGTCATTTTGAGCAAGCAGATTTAGATTCAATATACTCCAAAGGCATTCAGGAAAGATCCTGGTCTGTCAACACCATTGTTGAAAAAATCTAAGAGAAATTACTTCAATTTTTAAAGAAGTTAAACAATGCAGCCACTAAGAGACAGCTGCTGTGAAATAATTTTTAAAAATAATTATTCACTAAAAGCTGGCTATCTACTCCTGTAAATATACTTATACCACTTCACGATTAAAAAACAAAACAAAAAGAAAAACCTTGTAAGTGGTCACTAATTAGTTTACAAAAGTTACAGAAAATGCATACCTACTTATCAAAAATATTTATTATTAAAACCTGTATCATGATAACAATACTGCAACATACTTACTATTAGTCTTTTAAAAATTCCATTATAGACATCAGCTGTCTCTGAAGTGGCTACTTCCTTGCTTTTTGTACTAAAATGTTATTAATCTATTTGATCAATACAAACTCGTTTTACTTTTAATGTTTCCAAACTTAAATCAGTTGCTTTTTAAAGAAGTCTGCTAAAGAAACTGGAAACTAGGTGAAGAAAACATACCTTTGGTTCTAAAAAGCACCCTTTGAAGTAGCGATACTGCACTGATTCTCCTCTACTGAGTACAATGGTTGCTTTCCAAAACATGCTGTGAGGGGGGGGAAAAATTAAAACAGCTGCATCAATACCAAACTAAAATGCATAAAGATTTTATAATTCATAAAACCCCTCAAATAAGATCTGTGACCCAAACCACTTATTTATTCCTGCACAAAATTTACTCCAGGCCTCATCTATACCAAGCGCTGGAAACACGTTGATGAATGAGGCAGAAAGAGTCCCGTCTTCAAGAAGATTGCTTTCTTGGTAAACAACCAAACAACATCTCTGTAAGAGCTATTTGAACTTTCTAATGTGACAGGAAGTGTTGGAGGAGGCTTTTGGATGGGAGGTTTCAATGAGGAAGAATTGTCTTAGCTGAGATCTAAATGATAGGAAGAAACCAGCCATACAGGAGTATTCTAAACAGAAAAAGCAAGTAGTGCAGAGGTGCAAACTAGAGTCAGGCTTTCCTACCCAGAGATGTTACATGGCTGCTAAAAGGCTTTGGGGCCAAGGCCAGCAACTCATGTTCCCAATTGTCCCTTGTTCTAACTGACCTGCCCAACCTCTGGCTATTCTCCTAGCCAAGCAATCAGTATCTATATTTACTTATTTCAACGCAATGTCCTCCTCTGAGCTATGCTATTTTAAAATTCACTACAATTCATGATTAGAAGTGGTTATTAGCGTCAAACCACAGACCAGCGGTATCCAAAGTGTGGCTCCAAAGATGGTCAGTTTCACCTAGAAGCTTATTAGAAATGCAAATTCTCAGGCCACACCTAGACCTGTTAAATTAGAAACTCTGGGGGGGGAGGGTCCAACAATCTATTATTTAACTGTAACTCTGATGACAAACACTTAAGTTTGAGAGCCACTGTCATAGACCATTACCCAAACATTAATTCCACCTGAACAGTTCAGTGAATAAACGGCAGCTCCAAATGTTCTTCCATGACACCAGATGGCTAGCACTGCTCCCCACCTGGCTGCCAAGACAGGTTTTAGGCATTATTCTCACTCTGACTCAATTGTAGTTTCTAAGAACTATCCACAGCCAGCTGTCACCCATAGTCTGAGCTTCAGCTATCAGAAAAATATGGTGGTTAAAAAATACACATACCCTGACTTTTTCCTGGGAGACTCTGCATTCATTGGCCTGGGGTACAGCCTGATCATATAGAATTTGATAAAATTTCATAGGTCACTGGATATATGACTGGTTGAGAATCACTGCTCTAAAGCAAGGATAGCAAATGTTTGTCCCTGATAGGCTCAGAATCATTTTCAACATAGGACTCCAAGCAAACTCTATCAACTATAAGGTGAAGTTTATTTCCCATCTCTGCTACAAAAAAAAAAAAAAAAAGAGGTGGTGGCAGCAAATTCCCAGTACTATTTCATCCATAAAACAGTAAGCCAATGTATAAAACTAGCCCCAGATGTGCACCCTAGAACTGGTGGGAAGCTTTGGGGCCCCCTCTCTAATGCATTATTTCTCAATCCAGGAAGGTCTAGGGATATATATATATATCTTTAAAAAGATAAATATATATATTTATAAAGATATATATAAAAGATATATATGTGTGTGTGTGTGTGTATATATATATATATACACACACACACACACACACACACACACGAGAGGGGCCCGGTGCACAAAAATTTGTGCACTCGGGGGGTGGGGGTCCCTCAGCCTGGCCTGTGCCCTCTTGCAGTCTGGGACACCTCGAAGGGGATGTCCACCTGCTGGCATGCCTGGCCAGCCTGGTGAGGGGCTGAGAGCCATTTTCAGGCTGCCCACAGCCCCTTCAGGGTTCATGCACTGGGGGGTGGGAAGGCTGGTGAGTGCAGGCCTGGACGTTTCCCACCAGAGGGCCCACAATTGCACACGCCTGGTGGGCCCCCACCGCTGAGGGGACACACCTGGCGCAGAGTTGGGTGGCAAGCCAGAGGCAGACGCTGGTGCAGAATCCCTCGGTGAGGCCCTGCTGCTGAGCAAACACACCCGGGATGGAGCCAGGCAGCAGACTGGCTTTGGAGTCTCTGCACTGTGCAGCAGACGCTCCCGCATGCCCAGTGGAGGCCCCTGGGGGGCGGGTGAAGGTAGCGGACCCCTGGACTGGTGTTCCTGGACACCCCGCGGAGGCCCCCGCGGGGGGGGGGGGGGGCAGGGTGGCAAAGCCAGGCAGCAGACCCAGGACGGCTGCTCCTGCACACCTGCAGAGGCCCCATGCTCCTGCATGCCCCGGGGAGGCCCCCAGGGGGTGGAGCCAGGCAGTGGACCTGGGACAGGCGCTCCTGGATACTCCTCGTATCCTCCGAGGCTCCCGGGGGCAGAGCTAGGCAGTAGACCCAGGACAGCTGCTCCTGGACGCCCCGAGGAGGCCCCAGGCCGGACCCGCCCTCCCATTGAGCTGACACACCTGGCACAGCTATGCCAGCCAGCCCTGGAGGCTCCCAGTGCAGAGCCGCCCTGCTAGCCTCCATCTTGGCTGGGTTAATTTGCATACAGCCCCTCTGATTGGCTGGTGGGTGTGGCTGTGAGCAGAGGCTCGGCCAGCCTAGGCAGGCAGTTGCAACAGAAGCCTTTGGTTTGCTCTAGCTCCAAGGCTGTTGGCCTCCATCTTGGCTGGGTTAATTTGCATACAGCTGCTCTGATTGGCTGGTGGTAATGGTCAATTTGCATGTTTCTCTTTTATTATATAAGATATATATATATATTTTTTTTTTAAAGAACAGTTTATTGCTTTTTAGAGGGAGAGGAAGATGTGAGAGTAAAACATCGATTGGCTACTTCCTGCATGTCCCCTATCAGGGATAGAGCCCAAGACCCAGACAGGTGCCTTAAGCAGGCATCAATCTGGCAACCTTTTGGTGCACAGGATGATAGCCAACCAACTGAGCCACACTGGCCAGGATTAGGCAGGTGTATATTTTTAAAGCCCTCAGAAGTTATTTTAATGTGTACCTCTGGTTAACAACCACTAAATAAAGAAAAGAGATGGAAAGCAAAGCAATTGGTCTTTTTCACTCTAGTTCTCCAAGCAAATGTAGCAAAGTTAAAATTAAACTGGCACTGCTCAGTGAGAGCAAGAATGAACATAACCTAATGAAATTAAAAATAAACTAGGCAAGAGCAGCAGTGAGAAGGTTTAGTGCACCTGCCTGATTTTGAATTGCCCTCAAATCCGTCCCCAAACTCTACAAGGAGAGCAAGTAAAACCAAAGTGCCTAACATTTTCTGCATTGTTAGGAAACAATACCAAGACCTTCAAATGAACTAAGTAGAAAAAAAACCAACAGAGCTCTTGTCACCACAGCTGTAGGTATGAGGAGCCTTAAGAGACTCTGTGAGAAAGGACTATGGAGCACTTAGATGAGAAGGCCACCTATTCTATTTATCTTCTTGAATAATTTTGTATTATCCAAGAAGCTCTGTTTATCTGCCATATATGAATCAATATATTTCAGCATATGCCAACGTGAAAAATGGCTGGTTTCATAAGTTGTTACATCATTTTATTCACATCACTTTGATGAGGCTGGATGAAATGGACTTCAGATACATAGGTGATGGGGAAGCTTAAAAGTTGAGCAGAGCCCTAACCGGTTTGGCTCAGTGGATGGAGCATCGGCTTGCGGACTGAAAGGTTCCAGGTTCGATCCCAGTCAAGGGCATGTACCTTGGTTGTGGGCACATCCCCAGTAGGGAGTGTGCAGGAGGCGGCTGATCGATGTGTCTCTCTCATTGATATTTCTAACTCTCTATCCCTCTCCCCTCATCTCTGTAAAAAATAAAATATTTTTTTTTAAAAAGTTGAGCAGATGGGTATTTTAGGAAGTTTAGAAAAATACAGGTTTCACTTCATAGATCTGGCTGATCTGAAAAATCAAGGAAAAAATAGCCACTTGAAAGGACTTAACATCCCATTCCTCTGTGATTCCAATATCATTTCTTCATGTAACTTTACTTGTGGCTGAGAAAATGTGCACACTAATGACAAACAGCAACAAGGATATTCTATATATTTTTTATGTTTTTTTTTCCTTTGTTTACATTAGGGTATTGTTTTATTTTCCTTTGCTTTGGCATCAGTGCTCCTCAAGCCATCTGCTTTGAAGGCCCAGTTTTTGTTTGCTCGTTTGTTTTACCCAATTTGTCCTGCAATAGTACCCATTCAACAAGGTGTGCCCATGGTGACATGCATGGATGCCCTAGCATGTCAAACTGCTATAAACATTTCCAAATGCTTGCTCTCAATGTGTATATTTCTCACATCATGCACCGATTTTTTTTTAAGGTTTTTGTCTAGCACTGGTCCACAGGTCACATTTTTAGTATCGCTGCTCCATAGGAAAATAGAATTTGAGCTTCATAATCACCAAATTTGGTATTTCTCCCCAGGGGTATTGCATGTATTTATATACTATTTAGAATCTCATCTCTCCCTACCACCACCACCCGCCCCGACACACGCATAGAACCCATAACATTTCCAAATATTCCCAAGTAGAGAAGCACCATCTTTGTTGACATTCACTGCTTCCATCCTAACCCCTTTACTGTGTAAATGAGGTAACCGAGGTCTAGAGATAGTAGATGTGCCCAAGACCACAGTAACTGCAGAACTGAAACTGACACCCAGATCTACCTTTCCCGGCCCAATGCACCATACGCCCATGCTAAGTTTAGTGCTGTATTTAATATTCTTAGTGAACTCACTTCATTACATTAGCTAAACTATCTAAACAAGTATGTGTTCCATTCTGTTACTTTTAGTTAATACTATACACATCTGAAAAAAAAGTTACTTTAGAGCAAAAATTAAATCTTTTATCAAGAATATGGCCCTAACCGGTTTGGCTCAGTGGATAGAGCTTCAGCTTGTGGACTGAAAGGTCCCAGGTTCAATTCCGGTCAAGGGCATGTACCTTGGTTTCGGGCATATCCCCAGTAGGGGGTGTGCAAGAGGCAGCTAGCTGATCGATGTTTCTCTCTCTATCCCTCTCCCTTCCTCTCTGTAAAAACTCAATAAAATATATTTAAAAAAAAGAATATGTACTGAGAAAACAAAAGATACTGCCTAAAACTTAAAAAAGAAAAGAAATAGCAATATAAGTCTATTATTTACAAATGTGGTGGTATCAGAAAAACCAACTAAGAGTTGAAAATGGTTATTTGAGAGGTAGAAATTGAGGAACATGAACTTTTTCCTCACAGCAAACTTTGTAAAGCTATTTCACTCTTTATCATCTACGTACATGTGATAACTCTGATAAAAATTAAAAGACGAAAAACATACCAAGCCATCTTAGACGGCCCCAACTTATAATCTGAATATTGCAATTATTCTGTAGCCTGACATTTCAATGCTTACCTTTCGCCTGTCTCATTCTCTGGAAGGAGAGCCACAGCATTTTGAGGATTCCAGTTTCCCAAAGCATCACAGCTTCCACATATAGCAAAAACTTCTCCTAAAGAAACAACACCAGTTACAGTGGCATAAATAGAAAAGTTTCCGCTTTTAGTTTTAAAGATCAGTCGGTTGTATTAGTTTGATCGGCTGCAGAGTACCCTTTAGCAAAGATGGAAGCACCCCCCCTGGAAACGTGGGTTTAGATTCAGGTATTACACAAGCATCTGCGTTATTAACTTGACCCACCTTTACATACCCAAAGCCAGAGAAAAGTGGGATGTGGAGGAATGAACTATCCTTCATTTGTTCAACTACTTACTGAGCCAATAAAATGCACCACGATGGCTAAGTAATCAAACCACAGTCCCTGCCTTCTAGGCAGCTTCCAATTCAAAGGGCCTATCGCTAGATGCATACAAGTATTCTAAAGAAATAATAATTTATATTTCCTGAAATTCAAACAGTAGCTATTAACAAGTTAAAGATCAAGAAAATTATCAATGGGACAGAAGCAATGTAACAACAATAAATATCCTAAAAAAAAAGACACTGAAAAATCTAGTATACCTTATAAAAATAATGACTTTCATCAGAACACTTCTCATCAATAGATAAACCAACATAGTTATCTATATTTGCTAAATTTCACTTATTCAGCAAAAGTCTAAACCTTCTGCAAGGCGAGTGTGGCTCAGTGGCTGTGCAACGACCTATGAACCAGGAGGTCACAGTTTGATTCCCAGTCAGGACACATGCCCAGATTGCGGACTCAGTCCCCAGCAGGGGGCATGCAGGAGGCAGCTGATCAATTATTCTTTCATCATTGATGTATCTATCTCTCTCATTCTCCCTTTCTCTCTCAAATCAATAAAAAAATACATTTTTTAAAAGGTCTACCACCTTCCTGGATATAAACACACGGAAGTCTTTGACATCTATCAACATTTTCTGAATATAATTAAAATTCATAAAGAAAAATATAATGAACTAAACCCAAATGATAAAGGTCAAGACAAATTCCTCCACATTCTGATAGTAACTCGGTTTCTAGCTTATGGAAAAATTAAAATTACAGTTGGTTTAGTCACCTGCATCAGCATTTTGTAAGCTTGGGCTATAAAACTTAACTAAAATTATAGGTATGAGAGTCATTCAGGAGTTTTCAGAGTTCTAAATACACTGGTTTAAAGCACAGGGTGATTGAGTACAAAGATTTCATGTCAAAAAATTTGAAATATTTAAATCCTTTAAAGTAACCAGATTTCTTATAATAAATTTAGGTTATCATACCTTCCCTGATTTTTTTTTTTTTAAGGATAAATAGGGACCTTAATCTAGTTGAAAGTATGAGAGAATACAGTAAAGAGAGTTAAGTGGGGCACAACACAAATCTAGAAGAAATAATTTGAGAAAATCCCAGTGATTCTAGAGAAGAAATGCAACAGATTTGAGAAACTGGCTAGTATAGCCAGAGTATATTAAACAAGGAGGTATACAACTCAGGTACGATACTGTTTTGACATGCTATCTTATATAAAAATTATTTCCCACTGCTTAAGTAGACAGCAAAAAAATACAATAAAGCTAAAAATAAAAAATTTAAGTTGGGAACAAAGTTATCTTAGTCAAGTATTTTCCCAATTTCTTGCACTAGCAAAATTTCCTTTATTTTTATGCTATTTAAAAATCATAGCCCAATTATGTTTGACATATGCAAAATTAAATAAAATCACAGCTTTCTTGGAAAATATAATATGTTTGTTTTTCCCTGCGTTTACTATGTTTCAAGCACATTTCTAGTATCAGACAAGCCATAAAGATATTTTCATCTAACAACAACCCCATATTTAAGATAAACCAGATAAGAAAAATGCTCATTTACAATACCTGGAAACAGAGTTCCTCTTATTTCAAAGGTAACCTGAGAAGGTGTCATTCTGATGGATTTATTTGAGGATGTCGTGCTAGGAAGAAAAAGAGAAGATGTCATTTATAATATATGAAAATATTAGCTCTAGACAGCTATACAAAAACAAAAATGAATCTTAACTTGTGAGCAAAAGACTTCACAGACCTTATACAGAGACTGAATTACTTAGGAAGTATCTAGCAAGTTTTATGGACTGTAGTGTTACAAACCTGTTCCATAAGAATATATGGACCATAAAAATTACAAAACAAATGTGACCTTCCCTCCTCCCCCATTTTTTATTTATTTGTTTTTTTTTAAGGATGCAGATTCTCTTGTCACATACTTTCTCTTCTGATAAGCAGCTGTTCTAAACTCAACCTATCTTTCCTGGCCAGGCCCATGTCATGGTGGAAGGAAAAAATGACAGAGAAAAACAGAGGCTCAAGAGAGGATTTGTACCTTAACAGAAAGATTTTAACTTTAGTAACAAGAACACAACCAAAAAACAAAATTATCACCCACTGAAACAAACTAGTCATGTTCTGCAACAAGTTTGAGAATGTGCTTCTTAGTAACTAAACCACCAAACATCTTCCGCTACAAGTCACTCCTCAGATTTTCTCTTTATTATCCTTAGCAATTAAACTTTGCAATTTATTACCAAACCTGTATGTGATCATATATATATATATATATATATATATATATATATATATATATATATACATACATACATATAAACACTAGGGGCTCGGTGCACAAAAATTTGTGCACTCAGGAGGTCCCTCAGCCTGGCCTGTGCCCTCTCGCAGTCTGGGATCCCCCTGGGGATGTCCACCTGCTGGCGTTCCTGGTCTGGGTGAGGGGCTGATGGCTGTTTGCAGGCTGGCCAAGCCCCCCAGTGTGGACCCTCACCCCATTGGGGTGTGGCCAGCCTGGGTGATGGGCTCAGGGCCGTTTCCAGGCTGCCCACAGTCCCTTCAGGTTTTGGGTCTCTACTGGGGTACCTGGCCAGCCTGGGTGAGGGGCTGATGGCTGTTTGCAGGCTGGCCAAGCCCCCCAGTGGGAACCCTCACCCCATTGGGGTGGGCTAGCATGGGTGATGGGCTGAGGGCTGTTTGCAGGCTTATAGTCTGCCCACAGCTCCCACTGACCCAATGTCCCAGCAAGGCTGGCTGAAAGCAGGTTTCTGGGGTTTATTTATCTTCTATAATTGATACTGTTCCTTTAAGCCGAGGCCTAGGCAGGTAACGAAGCCTCCTGTTGGCTTCAGCTCGCGGCTTCTATAATTGAAAGCATGTTGCCTTAGTAGACTCTAAGCAGACAGTTTCCTCCATCACTGGTGCAATGGAAGCCTGCTCTTTGCTTCAGCTCTGAGGCTTCTATAATTGAGACAATGTTGCCTGGAGCACAGGGAGGCCCAGCCAACGGGTCGGCAGACAGTTTACTCCTGCTGCAACGGAAGCCTCTGTTTACTCTAGCTCCGTGACTGCCGGCCTCCATCTTGGCTGGGTTAACTTGCATACAGCCACTCTGATTGGCTGGTGGGCGTGGCTTATGTGTCCTGTAGAAACGGTCAATTTCAATATTACTCTTTTATTAGATTACTAGTGGCCCAGTGCACAAAATTCATGCACATTAAAAGGGGATTAATTAGAGGAAATATTTTATTATTGCTATTTGCCCTTTCTCTATAACAGAAGTGTCAGAAATTAAAGAAAATTAGTAAAACGTATATGAAAATCTTCCTCCTGTCAGAGTCTGGGGTGCACCATGGAACCCAGAGTCAAGTCTTCAACCACCCACATGCTCCTCAAAATTGCTCAAGACCCAAACCTGGATGGCCCCCCTTCATTGGGCTAGATCCAGACCCGGCCAGTCCCACCCTGTCAAGCCCTGCCAGGTGGGAGGGTGCAGCCTCAGGTCTCCTGGGTTCCAGGACAGGGGGGCACGGCCTGAGGTCCCCCATCAAGCCCTGCTGGGCGGAGGGAGTGGCCTGTGATCCCCCAGCCTGGCGCCGGGGCAGGGGGCACAGCCTGAGGTCCACTGGCCTGGTGCTGGGGTGGGGGGCATGGCCTGAGGTCCCCTGGCCCAGCACCAGGGTGGAGGGCACACCTTGAGGGCCCCCATCAAGTCCCACTGGGTGGGGGGCACAGCCTCAGGTCCCCTGGCCTGGGGCCAGAGTAGAGGGTGCAGCCTGAGTTCCTCTGGCCTGGTGCCAGGACAGGGGGAGCAGCCTGAGGTCTCCTGTCAAGCCCTGCGGGTGGAAGGCACGACCTGAGGTCCCCTGTCAAGCCCCATGCAAGAGATGGGTGGGCACGCAGCCTCAGGTTCCTGCTGATTGCTCCTTAAGTCTCATTATGGGAACTTAGCCTTAGCTGTGAGTGCAAAATGACCGGAGTGACAGTCAATTTGCATATTCCCTCTTTATTATATAGGATATGCACATACATGCGCGCACGCACACACACGCACACACATATAAATTTTGAACTTCATTCATAACCCTAATTCTCCTACCAGTATTTTGGCTTCTAAATCTCGATATTCTTGGAATCACTTTGATTATTTACAGGAATCTAAACCCCTAAGCCTTTGATGTCTTTAATCGCTTATCCACATTTTTTTCTCTCGAAATTTTCAGTTTTTTTGCCATTTCCCCCAGCCAAATCAATGTTTACCATCCTCTAATTTAAGTACCCGAGGGACGATAGGAAATAGGTTTCTTTTTAAATATATAATGTCAATTCTCAAGGTTATGGAATTTAAATATAAAAAGAACATGCCTTGGCCGGGTGGCTCAATTGGTTGGAGTGTTGTCCCATACACAAGATTGCAGGTTCGATTCCCAGGCAGGGCATATACCTAAGTCCTAAAGAACCTTTCATAGTGACTCATTCTTCTACTTCCCCTTTGTTCTCCCTTGCCTCCCTGTGAACACAAACACTACTCTGCAATGGTCATTTAATAAATACTGCTACCACACTTCTAAGACAAGGCAGACAGATCTATAGTAGTGATTCTTACTGGAGCCATTTTTTAAAAAAATTTTATGAAGTGACTATACAGCTTATTTTTAAATTTTTCAATTACAGCCAACATTTAGTATTATATTCATTTCAGGTGTACAGTCTAGTGGTTAGACATTAATATAACTTATGAGCCCTGACCGGTTTGGCTCAGTGAATAGAGCGTCGGCCTGCGGACTCAAGGGTCCCTGGTTCAATTCCACAGGGAGTGTGCAGGAGGCAGCTGATTGATGTTTCTCTCTCATCGATGTTTCTAATTCTCTATCCCTCTCCCTTCCTCTCTTTAAAAAAATCAATAAAATATATTAAAAATATATACATAACTTATGAAGTAATCCCTCTGATTGATAAGTCTAGTACCTGCCCATCACCATATAGTTATCACAATATTATTGACTACATTCCCTGTGCTGTCCCTGTGACTGTTTTGTGACTACCAATTTGTACTTCTTAATCCCTTCACTTTTTTCATCACCCCCTCAATTCCCCTCTCACCTGGCAACTATCAGTCTGTTCTCACTTGGAGGCAATTTTGCCCTCCAAATGTTGAGACATTTATGGTTGCCACAATCAATCTGGGGAGATGTTCCTGGCATCTAGTGGGTAGAGGCCAGGATAGCAGCTGAACACCATAGAATGCACACAGAACAGCTCTCCACACATAACTGTCCAACTCCAAATATCAACAGGGCTGAGACTGAGAAACCTGATCTCTAATTTGTATCCACAGGGGGCAGCTATGGGGATCAAGAGTGGAGGCTCACCCTGGCTATATGGCTTAAGTTTGTTGGAGCAATGTCCTAAAGCACTAAGTTTGCAGGTTCGATCTCCAGTCAGGGCGCATATAAGAATCTATGAATGAATGCTATATAAATAAGTGGAATAACAAATGCATCTCTCTCTCTTAAAAAAAAAATCAATAAATTTTCAAAAAAACGTTTTTAAAGAGTCCAGGCTCAATGTTAGCTATAAACTATATATCATCCATTTACATCAATCATAAAATGTAAATGCTGAATATATATAAACAGGACTATCAGTCAACGTGGTTTCATGTTATACTTGGATAAAGACTTCCCTATTTAGCAACTTAACCACTTCAGTTAGAAAACCCAATACTACAGTGGAGAAAAATCCATCCTTCATCAAAATAGTTTCTAAGATACCTAATCTACTTTATTTTGTTGTTGTTAATCTTTACCCGAGGATAATTTCAGTAATTTGGGGGGGGGGGGGGGGTAGAAAAAGACAGAGAGAAACATTGATGTGAGAGAAACCCATCAATTGGTTGCCTCCTGAACGCTCCGGGGACCAGGGCCCTAATCTGCTAGTACTTTCTAAGGGTACACATGATCTATTTAAAGCACATACATCCAGTTCTAGCACTGCTGAAGAATATCCTCAATCTAAAAATACCTTGATTGTTAACCCTTCCAAATAACCTATTATTATCAAAAATCTTAATAGTTCTCTTTTGTCCTAGCAGGTTTGGCTCAGTGGATATAGTATCAGCCTGCAGACTGAAGGGCCCCAGTTCAATTGGGAGTCAAGAGCACATGCTAGGGTTTTGGGCTCAATCCCCAGTAGGGGGCGTGCAGGAGGCAGCCAATCAATGGTTCTCACATCATTGATGTTCCTATCTCTCTCCCTCTCCCTTCCTCTCTGAAATCAAGAAAATATATTTTAAAACATATATATTAAAACGTTCTCTAACATGACAACTGATATGAATCTGAGTATATAACACTGAGTACAAATATTTCCTTTTCTAATTAATAAAATGGCTTATTGAAGCACTGCAATCTTCCATTTAAATTCATATCAAAAAGAAACCTTAAGGCTAGCAAAAAAGCTCAAATTTTATGTTACTGAATTAATTTTGAGACATAGAAAAAGCTCCATTATCCAGCAAAACTGCTGAATAATCAACCTCAATCTCAACCAATAACATACTTTCACCCAGTGTTTACTAATCAACTAAGGAGAGTCTTGTGCACATAATTACAGTACATAGTTACTCAAAATTGATCAACTAATAGGTGGATACTATTTTAACCAATTTTAGGGAAATCAGATGTAATTATTCCCATGCATTAAATGTAACAACTGATACAAAATTATCTCTAAATTTCTACTGCATTAAATGAGAAATTTATCTAAATTTAATTTAATAAAAAGGGAAATCAATTGGTCATTAAAATTGAGTCTCTTATTCTTAAGGTTGTTTGTAAGAGCGGCTATAGTAACTTGGCTGGACACAGCTGCAGTAAATGTGCTATAAAAGCACCAAGATAACCCCACAAAACTTCCCCAAATGTCAACAAAGCATCATCTTCCACTTATATTACTGAGAGTAACATAACTTGGTTTAATTTCCACCCCATATTCCCCAGTTTAAAGCCATACCAATAAAAGCCGGGAGAGCTGCCGCCACAGCAGTTTACTTGATCATGGACAGAAGCCAAAATTCTGGTGCAGGATGGAAGCACCCAAACACCAGCTCTCACGAAAACAGTGACCAAGTAAAATACTGTTTTGTGACGAAAACACAAAATTTACACACCCAATAACACTTCCTCTTCATTAAAAACAAAACAAAAAGGAACAAAAAACCTTGAACAGGGGGAGGTCTTCCAAATATACATAAAATAAGATGGAAAATGCTACATACATGAGCTGTGTATGTAATCTTATATATCATTTAATCAACTCACCTATCACTTTTATAGACTGTGCTTCCTGGTTTTTAAATATAACTTCCATTTCGTGCTTTTAGATAAATAGTAAACAGCATTCTTATCTGTGGTTTTGAGTAGCATTTAACACTAATATTTTTTAAAGACTCAAGCAACTAGCAAAATATGACATTGCAACTTACATTTTAAAATATTTGAGTTTACACTACCTAGCAAAACACATTTTACTCTCTTCTTTTAGTCAAAGAAACTATTCCAATATGTGACCTTACTAGTTTACCAGCTTAGGGGACAAAAAGGAGATTTAAGCAAACCAAGGTTTAAGAACATTTTAACTTAGAGCTAAATTAAAGGCATATTTTTAGCTAAAACAT
The DNA here is from genome assembly GCA_004026665.1 of Murina feae. NCBI lineage: Eukaryota > Metazoa > Chordata > Mammalia > Chiroptera > Vespertilionidae > Murina > Murina feae. The sequence continues at coordinate 4,991 of PVJC01017641.1, read as the reverse complement.
GTTTCTCTGGCCAAAGAGAACATCTCTCACTGTTTTCCTTTCCCCCAATTTTTTTTTTTTTCTCAAAGAAAAAGCTGTTCCCGATTCTCTTTGCTCTTTCCTAGACACCAACAGCTTTGAGTATCATAATTGGCTGTGAGAAAGGACTACATGAAAAGCCTACATTTTCCTGAGTTAATTTCTGTTCATTTGGTGGAGGACCATTATGATCCCACTACTCTGACCACAGTATACTTTGAGCCAATGTTTTGGTAAAATGTATGCAGACATTAGGAGATTTTTATTAAGAAAGGATTTCTGGATTTCATTAAGCCAAGTTAATGCCTTACTCACTTTCTAAGCAATGCAGTAAAGTCTTTCCAAACGTTTTCCTTTTTATATACATTTCATATATTTTCCCTGGTTAAGTTATACACAAAGACTTGATTCATCAATCTACTTTTTGTATGTAAAATTTTACTCACTTTGCCACTGTGAGATTTATTTTGTGGTCATTATTTCTTTTGAGTCCAATTTTTCTGTCTTATTTTGTCCAGAATACTGGTTCGCCCTCGTTCTTTTTAAAATTAATTTTAAAAATTTTTTTGAGCGAGCGAGAGAGAAACATTAGTTTGCTGTCCCACTTACTTACGCCTTTATTGGTTGCTCCTTGAATGTGTCCTGAACTGGGGAATCAAACCCGCAACCCTGGCACGTGTAACCGACTGAGCCACCCGGCCAAGGCCTCCCCAAATCAAAACCAGACAGGACCTTGTGCCGCCCGCTCTGCCTGTTTATACTGCGTGACTGGTAGCCAGCACGTTAGGAGCTGGAAAAAAGTACTGATAACTTGTATTTACTTTTTCGCTAAGTCACAACTGTCAGAAACGCAGCAAGATGGAGAAACACGAAGGGGAGGAGTAGAGGGCAGGTGCTGGGGAGAAAAATGGGGACGGTGAAAGACGGGTACAAAGAAGACATCATTTAAAAAAAAAAAAAAAAAGGAAGAAACAAAACCCAAAACCATCATCAGGTCCAGACATCCTGCCTGGTGCCATCAGCTCCCCTCCGTCGGTGCTACATCAGACCCGGCAGCTGCCTCGGGGTGAAAGAATTCCCTACGAATCAGGACCGAATTCGGGGCAGAGCTCCTCGGCGCCCGGGCCGTGGGGTGGCGGGGCGGGGGCTGCTGAGCACCCCCTGGACGGAGCTCCCCCTCCCGCCCCCCATCGCATCCGGCAGAGGAAAGGGCGCTGGGGACGCGGAGCTCCGGCGAGGAAGGGCTGCCGCCTCCAACCCGCACCGCGGGCGCTGCAGCCGGTCTATTCCTGGAGCCGCTTCCCGGGAGAGGGCGGCACTCGGGTTTCTGGGAAGAAGGTGGGAATCGCTGGGCTCGCCACGCACGGCCTAGACCTCGTGGCGACGGCAATGTCAGAAAACAAGCGGTTGTCAAAGCACCGCGACTCCGGGGTCCACGCAGAGAGCGGCGGCGGGCCCGGCCCGCGGGGGGCGAGGGCACTCCCGCCGCACGGCTGCGTCTTCGCCCCCCACCTCGGTCCTCCGCGGACGCCCCGTGCTCCCTGCATGCCGGCAGATCGGAAATACTTCACCGTTCTTCCCCGAGAGGAACCGAGCGCCGGACAAGACAGCCCGGCGGAAACGTGGCAGCAAACAATAAAAGTCGAACAGAGATGCTACCCACCGCCTGACCCAAGGGGGACGTCCAGGCCGGTGCTTCCCCGGCAGGCGGTGCCCGGCCCGGGCTGGGGGACCCAGGCCACCCCTCGGACCCGCCGCTGGTCCCGGCACCCACATCCTCCTCCCTCCCCCTGCCCCGCCGTGTCCCCGGGCCGGGCCGCCCTGACAGCTCGGCTGCCACGTGAGTGGCCGCCCAAGGACCCGCACCGAGCTCCGGGCCCACCCGGCTGCCCGTCTCACCTGCCGGGTCCGCGTCCGCGGGTCCCCGCCGCCGCCGCGCCCGAGAGCGAGTGCCGCGGGCCGAGCTGCGGGACTCCGGGCGTCCGCGCCTCGCCAGCGCTCCCCAAGGCAGCCCGCGGCGTCGCCCGGCTGCAGAAGGCGCCTGCGCTCAAACCGGTTTCAGCTGCTCTAGACCAAACCGCCAGGCCACCCCGCGGGGCGGAGCCCGACGGGCGGCGGGGCGGGGCCTTGCGTCACGCCCGGCGCCCTCCCGGCCAATCGGCGGCCGCGCGCTGGGGGCGGGAGGGCGGGCCCCGGGTTCCTGGAAAGGAGCGGCGTCAGCGGCCGGGGTCGCCGGGCATCCCCCGGGCTCCCGCGGGCGCGCTTCCTGCGGCGACACCGAGGAGACCGGGCCCTTGGTCGCAGGCGCGCTGCGCGGCCCCAGAGCCTATTCCGGGTCGCCGAGTGTGGAGGCTGGCGATGCAGACCCGATTGCATTTCCTCCCCCGTTCGAAGGGGAAGAAAAGGAGCGGGCCAGACGTTTTCTGGGAGTTTTCTCTTGCAAAACAAGCGCATTTGGCCCACATTTTACAGTTGAAAACGAGAATTAGGTGACGTAAGGCGGTTGGGAATTAATATCTTTGGCAACGCGAAGTGTGGTGTAAACTTAAAAGCCAGCGGCATCACTTGGGAGCGGTCAAAACGGCAGTCTCAGGACCATCACAGACCTGCCCAATCAAATCTGCATAACAAGACCCCCAGCTTATTTTATGCAAATTAAACTTTGAAGGAAATTTTCTGAAAGCTAGAAGGAGCCTCGGCCAAAGATGTAGTCGTTTACGTATTTTTTTTTTTTAAATCGGCCCCACCAAAACACAACAAATAAACAAAAACCAGGAGGTTTTTTTTTCTCTCCCCTTTGATGGTCTCAGGTCAATTGATCAGCATACCTTTCCAGCATCAAATTTAATCTCTGGCTAACCATTAACATAAAAGCTATGTTATCAGATTCCTTAAAAATCAGTGAAATACTGAAAATTAAAAAGAACCGCCTTTGTAGGGAATTTTAAAGGACGCATAAGAGAGAGAGCTTGAGTTGTAAATTGTTTGGAATGAGCCTGCTGAGGTGTTTGGTTGAGATGAGCTTTAGCTTTGGAGAGCTTCTACTTCATGACCTGAGCTTGAATTAGATACCTGGGGCATTTCTGACAATGTCATCCATTCAGTTAACAAATAATTATTAGGTGCCGTCTTTGCTATAGGCATATGATGTCATGGTTTGTGTGTGGGGTGTGTGTGTGTGTGTGTTTAATATATAAGACATTTTTATTGATTTCAGAGAGGACATTTTTATTGATTTCAGGCAGGAGCGGGACAGAGATAGAAACATCAATGATGAGACAGAATCATTGATCTGCTGCCTCCTGCACACCCTCTGCTGGGGATGGAGCCTGAAACCTGAGCATGTGCCTTGACCGGAATCGAACCCTGGACCCTTCAGTCTGCAGGCCCGCATTCTACCCACTGAGCCAAACCAGCTAGGGCTTGTGTGTGTTTTTCTAATCTTCCCCTGAGGATATTTTCCCATTGATTTTTAGAGAGAGGAAAAGACAGAGAAACACATTGATTGTGTTGCCTCCCACACTCAGCCCTGACCAGGGACCGAACCAAGAAGACTGCAACCTCAGTTCTGTGAAGGAACGACCAGTTTCATCAACCCTAAGAAGTCTATCATGAGACAATACAAAAAAATTTTTTTTAAAGTGCCTTCCTTTAAACTATGCCATAATACTTTCTTATAATTTAGAATGTTTCACTTTGCTTACTAAAAGTATTCTTTTACACCCATGAGGCATAGATTTTGTTATGCATGCATACAAAATAAAATACCAGTGGAATAATTTGTGTAGGTATTCCCCAAACTTCTTCACACTGATAGTTCAACCCTGGATAATATTGCAATGTTCTTGTTTTTCTAAACAATATTATCCAATACCATTAATGATGTAGCATATTCTAAGTGCTCAAGTAATACCCCTGGGATTTTCTCCAAGCCACTCATTTCCATTGGGCAAGTTTTCATGACATTACTCTTTTTGATCCCAAGAGAAAGTAGCAATAAACGTCTATAAACCATAGCCAGTGCTCCTCCTCCATTTCAAATGCTCCTCAAATGGTTGTACACTGAGACACCCAGGGATTATAGTCCTTAGTCATGCCAGCAGGAAAAACAACCACATTCAAGTAAGCTCGGGATGACGAGTATGTCAGGACTGCTGCCTGGCCGCCAATGATTTCACAGGTTAAAATGATAAAAGGAAGACCTTAGAATGGGAGAAATAATGTAATCCCCATCTTAACTCACTGAATTGTGACAAACTAATTGCATAGATAAATAATCAACCTACAGTTATTTATCCTTTAGATTTTTTATTTATTTGGTTGGTTAGTTAGTTAATTCTCACCCAAGGATTTTTTTTTTCTCATTGACTTTTAGAGAGTGGAAGGGAGAGGAAGCGATAGAGAGAAACATCAGTGTGGGAGAGACACATGGATTGGTTGCCTCCCACACGCACCCTGACCAGGGCCAGGGGTTGAGCCTACAACTGAAGTACATGCCTTTGATGGGAATGGAACCTGGGACCCTTCATTTTGCAGGTCTGTGCTCTATCCACTGAACCAAACCGGCTAGAGCTCATTAGATTTCTTTACCCATTCTTTTCATTTTTTATTGATTGATTGATTTTAGAAAGGAAGAGAGAAATTTGTTGCTGCATTTATTTATGCATTCATTGATTGACTCTTGTATGTGCTCTGATAGGGGATCAAACCCACAACCTTTGCATATCAGTGAGACAGGCCAGTAAGCCAGGACAATCCAAACAGGGAAACTGAGACAGATAGTTAAACAGAAGTGTGCAGCCATCTCGTAAATCCTATCTTCCCTAAACCTGGAACACTTAAGAGTAAATAGTTTACACTTCTCCTCCCCAACAGAGGGTAAATAGTTTAAATCACTCTTCTTCGGGAGATAGCAGAAATCCAATTAGTGCCATTTACCAATCACGCCCAAGAACAGATGAAGTTAAGGGAAT